>JASANG010003578.1:0-102309 GCA_030248215.1 Enoplolaimus lenunculus
CCCAGGTAAGTTTACATTGCGGACACAGCCGCCATAGCATCGATTTACCAATTTCTACGCCTTGTAGCAACGCCTAAGCCTAACTTAAGTTCTAAGAGAGACTAGGTGGAGCCAGGAACTCCCTTAAGGTGTGGTTTTGATATAGGGTTTTATTTTAGTTTTAGTTTTTAGTTTGAAATAGGTTTAAGTGTGGCACAGCCACCTACAAGAATCAACTCAACTCAGATTGAGTTAATGTTTGCAAATATTAATTCAGAAATAACAAACTCGCTAGTTGATTGATTAGTTAATTAATTTGAATTTATAGTGAAGGCGTAAATTCAAGTTTATCTTTCGAGACCGGCGTACATAAATAAGATGGATTTCATATCGAAAATAATCAAACTTAAGAACTGGCCTTGAACGAAGAGTTGCGGTAAGAAAAACACCACTGGTGAGTGTAATAAAAGATCTTGAAGATTCAACTACAAATATTTCCTAAACGAAAAAATTTCTGTTGTTGTTTCAATGGTCAATGTATATAGAACAGGGCGCAAAACTGATTTATCAAGCATATTCGTATCCCCATCTAAGCGAAAGAATGAGTTTTTACCTAAACTTAAAGCCTGAGGCTAAGCGTAAGCAAAAATACATCATAATCGTTTAGCTTTTACTATATGGCAATTCCGCAGAAAAATGTTCCACCTCTGATCTTTACACGGTCCGCTTCAATAAAATGTACCATAATTTATTGTTGTGCGCCTATTAATTACTTTTAATCTAAAAGCTGTTTATATTAAATACCTAATTAGCATTGGTAATCTTTCAAAGTTTTAGCCAAATTCTAAAGCAGAAAAATGGTTTAGCTTCCGTAATAATTTTTCGACTAAGTATGCAATTTTATCAGAAACCGAACTGTAGTCCTGTCAGCGGCTATTTTTTTTTGGCAAAAATTAATGTACCGGATTAATTGTTAATATGTCATGTAACTGCCATAAAAACGTCAAAAAGTAAGTCTGAAACAAGGTATTGAAGGATTTTCCTGTTTTGGCCAAAAACATTAATATTTGAATAGGTTTCGGGTAAACAGTTTACTCCATTTGCTGCACTAATGTCAACCCTGTTGTGCAATTCATTGATGCAAATCGGTCTTATATTCTCGTTTTAGTACAACCAGCATATAAAATTAACATCAGATGTTTGTCAGAAAAGGAGCTGACAATAGCTTTGAACAAGGAAAATTGTCTGATCGACAAATATAGTGTCACTGCGAGCCGAGTAGTCTCATTTGTCAGTGCTACAACACACATTTTGGGGCTGTTTCAGTTTATGTTCCCAACCGGCATTCGTCCAAAATGGTCCTATTTTGAAATTTTTTTTGCATATTTGGACTCCTCATAACCTACTCTGACCACTTCACACTCCACCGTGTTTAACAATTGCAAGACGTGAGAGCCCCCTCGGGTACGTGAGAGCCCCCTCGGGTCTCGAGCGTCAAGCTCCTATAGCTGAGTGGTGATTGTATACGCCTCCCACTCCAGTCACTGGAGTTCGAATCTTTGCATAAAAGTAGCTCTCAGGGGAAATAGAAAATATTCATGTGAGAAAGAGTTAAACGCAACTGAACGGTCCGATGCAGGTATACCGCGCTAAACGTCAAAAATAATGTTAACCAGGATGGTTAAATGCTAAAATTTAGTCAATTTGAAACTAGGAACCAGCCTCCATTATGCAGTACCAAAAATTTATTATCATACAATAGTGTGAATATCCCTTAATAGGACATGCGTTTATATATAATTTTGTTCATTTGACGAAGTCAAATTTTTAATCATGAATTTGTACTTTTTAAAATTCCGCCGAGGGCAAACGGGTACATTTTCGAACACGGTTAAGCCGTTGAAACGTAGCGTTTTAGGCGAAAATGCTGTAATTTGTTTAATTATTTTCTCATTCGCCGTTCAAAATGACGAGACTTAAAATAGGGTCCAAACGTATGAGTTACATTTTTAATTAAAACACCAAACATCTTTCGTGCCTTAATTAGTTGAAACCGCCTGGTCTGGCCAAACTTCCTGGTTGACTTTAATTTGTTTCAACCGAGGTTCAGTGTAAAATTTGTCAATTTTATATTTTCTGATGTTCTAAAATTTGAGCTGTCTTTTACCACATGAAGAAAACTATTAACGCCTATTCGTCCATGTAAAATATTCGCAACGAAGCGAAAACTCACAGCTGCAACGTTCATGAGTAACTTGCAGCTGGAAGTATTCGCAAAGACATATCATTTTCATGCTGAATCTTGACATGAAATTATGTGAATAATTTTCAGAGAATGCAATAAATATCAAACAGAACCTATTTTCATGTATTCAGTCCTTAGCAGATGTAACAAGCAGCCTCTAAAAGCGACAATAGAGACGGGGTAAAAAACAAACATATGAGCGAGTTCTTTACAATATTCCATACTTTTACTCAAAAACTAACATCAAAATAAAGAACAATTAACCGGAAATTCCACGATTCGCAAAAGCCATTTAGCAATTACAGCCAATCAAGAATCATGATTAGAGTTTGTTAATTAGACTATACGTAACTGACGCAGCTGAAACGCTTTTTAGCGAGGAACTGTCATCATTTAACAAGGGGACTGATATTAATTTGGCCTCTCCAGAGAGTTCCCCCCTTGTCATTTAGTTACGGACTGTTATTTATTTTCCAATAGCCCTCCGCCACCCTTCTTTACTGACATATATCCGGTATTGCAACTATCCGTTGAATTAAACGTTTTTTGCCTTGCAACAGAAGCTTGAGCGATAATGCAAGGTTATACTTTGGGATTGTAATGTTACGTTCAAAATTTAAGTGCGCTTCAAAATTTCGAACTAAAGTTTATTTGGTTCTATAGTCATCTGTGCGCTACAGGTAGGGATAATTGACATTTATAGACTCTAATTAAGGTTTAAAGACTCTCTTCGCTTACGGACTCTTGTTAGCGATACGGACTCTTATTGATTGGGACTCAAAATGGGGACCTCCTCTTATTACCCTCCTCTTATTCGGGTCACTACAATATTTAGATTTTACGGCACATGCAATTTAAGCTCTGCCTCTTCAGCCAATTGATTCTGTCACATAAACTGATTGTGCGACTTTTTGAAGCCTTAAAATTAAGTCAGGCCAGTAGCCAGAAGGCACCAACTTGGTCTTCCAGAAAAATTTAACCTCTTTACCTCCCGAAAAGTTTTAGCCACCCTTCAATGGCGGATCCATACACTGTAAATTTCAGTGAGTTGATTTTAACTCAGAATGAGTTGAATTACTCAGTCTGAGTTAGAACTATCACAACTCAGAATCTTGAGTCGATTCAATTCATTCTGAGTTAATTAACCAACTCACCCAGAGTCGACTCAACTCAGAGTGAGATTCAACTCAACACAGAGTGAGTTAATGTGTACTGATATTATTTCAGAAATAACCAACTAACTAGTATTAATTGATTAATCAACTCATTGGAATTTACAGTGTGGGGGGGCCACCACGGCCATGGCCCCCCAACAGCATCTCGACAAAAATTATATAGCAAGTTTATGGCAATAGTTCGTGGTTTGTGTGTGTGTCTAAAATAAGTTTATTACCTGTGAAATTTTGCCCCTCCCGCATTTAGAGATCCTGGATCCGCCACTGCCACCCTTGCATAAGTTTTTCCGAAATCTTATGCTCCTCGAATATTTTTGTGGGGCCGCCCCTTGTTGTATGTAGGGTTGCCTACGGACTTAATGTAGTTCCAAAGAGAAACTTCTTCCAAACAACTGATACTCGTAGACATTGACCCTGCAGCCTCAGCTCCGGCGAGCAACTCCAATACTTTATCCACTCGGCCAAACGCTACTATTCAGGTGGTATACCGTTTGTATCTGATTTATTATTGATGCGCATGCCGTAATTATTGCGTACATTGCGGATATGCAAACTCCTTTGAAGAAATTTTATACACTAATATATCAAAAATAGGTTTAATGAAAACAAAGGCTTACGCTTACCCTTAAACCCTGGGCTTAGGTTTTTAAAATGAAAATATATTTTTGCACAAGTTCAATTTTGTACCATCCAACACCAACACAGAACGCTTAAGCTGGAACCTAAACGTAAGCTCGAACGCCAGATATGGTAACTTTAACTGAAACAAAAATTATGCTTTTGTTGTGTCTTGAAAGTACCAGATTTATTAAAACAGTAAATGAAACAAGACAATTCCCCAAATGAGAAACTGGGCGTTATCTATAGTCACATAACGCCCACGGGGTCATCATGAAGTTCCATCATGTTGTAACAAATGCCTCAGAATCTACCTCTTCATCATGGTTTCTTCGCGGGCATGACGTTCACGTGATATGCAAAACAGATGTAATATACTGCCACAACATCTCCCCCTTTGATTTGCCTTAGCGTTGTTGCTAATCACAAGACCGGCACTGTGATGGCTTCAGAGTTCGTTTGGACCTTCGAGGATTGTGTCGACCGTACTCGTCGCCAACCGGTTGTCGAGGCTGGTTTCGCTTACATGGCGGGTTGTCGAACGTTGTTGTTTCGTCGACTGCTACCGTTGCTATGTCGGCGAAACGTTTTGAAGAAAGAGGCTCGTCACCCGGATCATCATCGTTGTGAACTCCGTAACGCGGACGAAGTTGTTCGTGATGTCGTCGCCACGTTGGTCCTCTTGGGCAAACTCGTACGTTGAGAGACCTTGCGCCGAAGAGTTTGGTGACGATTGCCGGTACCCAGCGTGGATCCTTATCGCGTCGCGGTCCACAGTACAAGGCATAGCAAGGAGTTCCCACTCGATAGATAGCTTTGATTGTTTGGTTGGCTGCGATCGCTCGGTTGTTTGTGTGACACTGTCGTCCTTACAACACATGAGCTGGTGATGGAACCAATGAGTCGATTTTTGTTCGGATTTGTCGACTGTTAAGGAGCTCGCTAGGAGACATCCCTGACGCCAACGGAGTTCGTCGATACTGCATGAGAAACTCTTGTAAAGCTTGTCGTGGTGGCAATAACGATTTTCTCATCGCTTGTTTGAAGGTTTGAACTAGGCGCTCGGCTGCCCCATTTGTCGCAGGGTGATATGGTGCGCCGGAAAGGTGTGTGATGCCGCGGTCGGCACACCACGCCTGAAATTCCTCCGATTTGAATGTCGGTGCATTGTCAGTTATGATTGTATGAGGATATCCAAAGTGGGCAAAATCGGTCATTAACAGCTCAATTGTTGCTCGGGCGGTGATCTGACCTGTTTGATGGATTGACGGATATTTGGAGTATGCGTCGGTGACCACCAGCCAATTATGCCCCAGGAAGTTGATAGCATGATCCAAATGGACTCGACTCCACGGTTTTTCGGGAAGCATCCATGGATGATTCGCGCTCTTGGGCGGATGATTTTGATGTTCGGCACAGGCGGTGCAGGATTTTGCTTCGTTTTCAATGTCGGTGTCAATACGCGGCCAGTATACGGCAGATCGCGCGAGTTGTTTCATTCGCTGCACACCGAAATGTCCGTGATGTAGCAGCTTATCCGCAACGTAGAGGGAATCTGAGAGTCGTCGAAAGTCTTTGAGTACAACAGCCGAACCAGAATTGTCGTCGATGGCGTCGTTGCGTGGCCACCCCTCCTTAGTGTATCGCATTACTAAAGGCAAAACCGGATCAGTAGAAGTCGCTTTGATCATCGTTTGAGCATCTGTTGGTCGAAGCTGACGGCTAATTGTGTGGATAGTGCAGATAGTGTCCTTATCGGCGGCATCTTCCTCGTCGTCGAAATTTACGTCGTCACCAACCGGTAGTCGACTGAGGACGTCAGCGTTGCCATGGTCAGACGTGCGTCGATACTCGATGTCGTAGTCGTATTGATGAAGCATTGTTGCCCAGCGAGCTAGTCGATTAGCTGCTAATGCTGGCGTTGCTTTTTCTGGACCCAACATCGCGATGAGCGGTTTGTGGTCAGTTACGAGGATGAATTTCCGACCGTAGAGAAACTGATGAAATTTGTGAAGAGCGAATATAATAGCAAGCGCTTCCTTTTGGACTTGGCTGTACCCTTGCTGCGTTTTGTTGAGCGTTTTAGAGACGTTGACAATTGGACGTTCACTGCCGTCGTCGAATCGGTGAAAAAGTACCGCTCCAATGCCAACTTTCGACGCATCACACGAGATACCAACCGGTTTCGATGAATCCAAATGTGTCAATGTGACATGATCAGCTAACATTGTTTTGATAGTTTGGAATGCTGCTTGTTGCTCCGGGCCCCATTGCCATGGGACGCATTTTCGTCGTAGACGGTTGAGCGGCTCCGCAGTAGTTGCGAGATTAGGTAGAAATCGACCATAAAACTGTACGGAACCAAGGAAAGATTGCAAAGTTGAAATGTCGTGTGGTGCCGGCATTCGCTGAAGCGTGTCCACTTTGTGACCTTTGGAAATGCCGTTCTTTGACAAAGTGAAACCAAGATACTCCACCTTGTCTTGTGCGAAAACGCATTTTTCGCGTCGACATCGGAGTCCCTTTTCGTCAAGACGTTGTAACAGTTGTCGTAAATTGTCAAGATGATTTTGACGATCAGCGCCGCTTACTAGGATATCATCGAGATAAACGGCGACACCTGGAAGATCGGCGGTAAGCTGCTCCATGATCTGTTGAAAATATCCGGGAGCGGATTTGATACCAAACGGCAGCCGCATTTGAAGCAAAACGCCTCGATGTGTGCTAAGCGCCAGCTTTTTCTGACTTTCGGGCGACAGCTCGATTTGATTGTAAGCGTCGGCGAGATCGATTTTTGTAAAACCGCATCCACCTCCGAGACGACGCATTAGCTCATCGGGCAACGGCATCGGTTGTCGATGATCCTCGAGCTGTGGGTTAACCGTCGCCGAATAGTCGCCACATACCCGAATTGTGCGATTTGATTGACCCGGAAGCGCCGGCTTACGAATTGGAACCACTGGAGTACCGTCGTTGTTGAAACTTGTTGGCTTCCAAACGCCTCGTCGAATTCCGGCATCGTACGCCTGATTGAGGTCGTCCAGGATAGCTAACGGAACGGCTCGTGGTTTGCAAAAATTGACCGCGATCCCGGCTTGAACTTGACGTCGAGCTGCATCCCTTTGAGGCACCCCAACTCGGCCTTGAAAACGTCAGGGAATTCGGCTACGATCTCGTGACATTGTTGTTGGAATTGAGTGCCGGAACCGATTGCAGCGATTGATTGCGGTTGACCGGCATCGGCACACTCCAAGCCGACTCGTTTACGAAGTAACGATGTGACGTCGACACCCAATGTGACAATGCCATCGCGGCCCAGGATATTGAGATTGCCCCTCGACGCCACCGTGAATGAAATCGACTTGGCCGGTCGTTGATTGACGGAAACGGATGCATTGAAAACCCCATTGACCGGCAGTTGATCGCCTGTTGCACCCTCGTATCGACTTGTCGTTGGTTGCAACTTTGGCTTTCCCAACGTCGACCAAACTTGCTCGGTGCAAAAGTTGTCGCCGGCGCCGGTATCCACCTCGAACTCGAACGGATGGCCGTTGATTTCGACTTGTTCCTGCAATTGTGGAACCTGATTGATCGCCTTGATTGTGTCGATCGTTTTTATTGACTTGACCGGCTGCGAATTTTGGGCAGGCACACCGCGCTTTTTCTTGAGGCATACCTTTTCCAAATGCCCCGTGATGCCGCAATGATGGCAGGTCGTGTCTTTGTAGGAGCAGTCGGTACCTTTGTGGCCTTTGCGCCCGCATCGACCACACGTACCTGGCGGAAATACAACCTTTGTCGTCGTCGTCGAACCTGACGCAGGATTCGACCCTTTGACTGAATTTGACGACGACTTCTTCGACTTGATTGGAAGGATCGACTTGGATCGGGACCCGTACACCGTTTCCTTTGCCACCCTTGCCGCTTCTTCGGTCTCTAGGGCGATTGCGATTGCCTTGGCAAATGTCAACTCGTCGTCTGGGACTTTGGACACCGCCTTGAGGACTGCCTCGTTGCCGACCGTGCAGATGAATCGCGTGCGGAGAGCTTCTTCTTGCGGGTCCTTGATTGAAGGGAAATCGCAGGTCGCTGCGCCCTGTCGAATTCGCGCCGCCAATTCCTGAATCGTCTCGCCCGGTTTGCGTTGCGTATCGGACCAAAATTTGAACCTTTCTCGAACGACGTACCGTTTCGGGTCGAATTGCACCTTCATGAATTCGACAATCTCGTCAATCGTCAGCGCGTTGATCTCTTTCGTGGGCGTTTGTTGAGCCGCCATGTTCCCCAAAGTTTTGTAGATAGCGTTCGATTGATTTGTCAAAAACACCTGGGCTTGTCGCTCGTTCGGAATGGAATGCGCACCCACGAACGTATTGAATCGGGCCCAGTAGTCGGTCCACAATTCCGCGGTCGAATCGAACGGCGTGAACCCGGGAATTGCTGCGGATTGACCCAACGTACCTTGACAATTCGACTTTCGGAGCGTTTCGAGCAATTGGTTGTTTTGCTCCTGAAGGAGGGCCATTTGCTCTTTATGCTGTTGTTGTTGTGTCGCCATTTGTTGATGGAACAACGCCACTATCTGGCTGATTTCCGACATGTTTGTTTGATAATTATCAACATTAATTAGGAAACTACCGGCATTGACTGCGAAACCCCCGAATAAAAGGTTTTGCCCGAACTGATTAAGCTAGTACGACTTGTTGAAAGCCGTCGAAACAGATCAAAACTTGAAATAACAGCCGCAAAAACTGTTTTTAAGCCAGATCTAACAAAACAAAACCAGTTAAAAAACCCTGGTATCGGACGAAACGGCGGAAAAACGATGACGCAAAGTTCGTAAAAATTCCTGATCGCCACTTCTATCTGTTGTGTCTTGAAAGTACCAGATTTATTAAAACAGTAAATGAAACAAGACAATTCCCCAAATGAGAAACTGGGCGTTATCTATAGTCACATAACGCCCACGGGGTCATCATGAAGTTCCATCATGTTGTAACAAATGCCTCAGAATCTACCTCTTCATCATGGTTTCTTCGCGGGCATGACGTTCACGTGATATGCAAAACAGATGTAATATACTGCCACAACAGCTTTTATCATGATTAGCTATGTGATCATCGAATACCTTTTGATGCGTTTCTGATATAAAAAAGCTTTAATGGGTCATCCACGTTATACTGTCTACGCTACTAAAAAACCCACTACACCCATAGTTATAAATACATCCAACACCCCACTCCAACCCCCACCCCCCCCAACACAGAACACAGAGACAAAAACAAACACGCAAAAACACCCCCCAGCCCCCCCCCCCCCACAAACCCCCCCCACCCCCCCCCCACACACCACCACCACAACCCCCCCAAAACAAAAACAACACCCCCACCCCCCCAACCAAACACCAACACCAAACAAAACCAAAACAACCAAAAAAAATAACATTTACCCAAAAACATACCCGATAAATGGCATGGGTACGCAGGAAGAAAGCTACACGAAAGCCTGCGCCCATTTCACTACAAATTATATTTGAACAATGAAGCCATAGCGACTATTAATTTTAATCATTGTTAAGCCCATTTTTACGCTTTAGGGTTAGGTTTAGGAATATGTTTATACTACTATTCGGCATTGTTCTATACATTGGCTAACTTTTCAAACATAAAATTATTTAACAGTTGTTAAATTTTAAGTTGGTGGTAAAGACGTTTACTCAAGGGTGACAACACCTACCTCCAAAAGGCGTACGCAAGGCGGGACCGTAGCCAAGTGGGTCGGGGGGGGGGGCTTCAGCCCCCCTCTCTGGAAAATTTTGGCCAGCCCCTAGAAAGTGTTCAACTTGCTTGTAACGCATTGAAAACCCTTGAATGCCCCTCCTTTTCCAGGGGTGCCAAAATTGTACCAGGAGGGCTGAGTCCCCTGTCCACTCCCACGGACCCGCCTGTGAGGGTATACCCATCCAAGTTGAACTCCTGTCTACACCCCCGCTCCTAAGCTTCTTGTTATAAACAAAGTGAAATCTTGCAAATGAACTTGTAAGCTTGTTTTCGTCAGAAATCCTACCGCCCAATTGACCACAAAAGCGATTTGAATGCAATTCGCGTATGTCATTGATGTGAATAATTGATTCCAACTCTGCATAGAGGAGCGAAGGCTTTTATAACAAGCAATTACTTAATGAGTTGCTCATCGTTTTGTTTCATAATTTTACCAAACAGTACGAAAAACTATTATTTATTGGTATGAAGTATTTGATGGAAAATGCTTATGCTTTAGGCTTGGGCTAAGGTTACTAGGCTCAGAAAGCATGGTCATTACACATTAGGCTTAGGCTTAGGCTTAGGCTTAGGCTTAGGATTAGGCTTAAGCTTGGGCTTAGGCTTAGGCTTATGCTTAGGCTGAGGCTTAAGCTTAAGCTTAGGCTGAGGCTTAAGCTTAGGCTGAGGCTTAAGCTTAGGCTTAGGATTAGGCTATAACTCACCGTCAGTCATTGTGCAGTATCGTACGCAAATTACTTACGTACAATACTGCATAGTAACGGTAGTAACTGCCGGTGACAAACGGCGCCGCACATCAAACATAGCGGCATCCTTTCCGGCATACTGTATCATACATGTGTTTCTCGAACACGCAGTGTAAATTCTCGACAATACGTGAGATCCCCTTGGGCTCGAGCGTCAAGCTCCTACAGCTGAGTAGTGATTGTAAACACGTTTACACCCTAACGACACTGGTTCAATGTCCAAATAGAAAAATAGGCTTCAGGTGAAATTGTTAACCCAACTCCCTTCTGATTATATACTCCCTTCGATATCCCATGCTGTGTCAATAACTTTCAATCTTAGTTCAACTCAATGATACTTTTTAGGTGAAGTTTTCACTGTAAATTCCGATGAGTTGATTATAATTCAGCATGAGTTGAATACACTCACAAGCCATGAACTCAGAATTAGATCTTTAAGAACTCAGAATTCTGAATTGATTGAGCTCATCGTGAGTTAATTAATAAACTCACTCGAATTAAATCAGCTCATGGTGAGATAATATTTACTGTTATCAACTCAAAAATAACCATGGAATGATCAATTCGCTCCCATGAGAATTGATTATTCAACTCATTGGAATTTACAGTGTACTTATGTAAATATGATTCATGGTGCAAGGAGCGTAGCCAGGATTTTATCTCGGAAGAAAACAACTACAAATATTTGGCGATAAAACGTACACAACAAAAAATGGTGAGTCAAATTAACGCTTGCCGAAATAGTCTTTTCCGGACTGCACAAACGGAGTCAATATTCGACTCCGACAGAGACAAACTCGACTCACTATAAGACGCATGTTTGACTCTGGAGGAGTCGAATTTGATCCACTTTGTGTAGTCCGGTAGAACCTATTTTAGAGAGAGTCAATTTGACTCACCATTTTTTACAGTGTACGAAACGATTACTGTTTGATCGCTTATATGGTCGACGTATAATTGTAGAACCTGTAAAACTACCAGTTGTTTGTTCCGCGTGGAAATTTGTGAATGCATATTTATCTAAACATCTGCCCAGTTCTTTCGGCATATATAAATACTGCCTATAGCGCCGCAGGCTAAACAAACCCGTTCAATTTAGCAGGAACTAATCGTCTTCAAGATGTCAATTTACCGCAACTATAGGCCTATACAACGCGGTGTGCCCGCTGCCACTTCAAAAACCTGCGCCCTCCTGGCCGAATATATTTGTTTCCACTGAATCAAAATGAACTCTGTGCTAGAAAAATTTTATTTTGTCCTGTCAAGAAATGTTCTTGCCCATCTACTAACAATTCCTCGTCGCATATCTGCCTTGATATCATCTTGAACAAGAGTAAGCAATGATGACACTTCGAGAAATTTGGGCTGTTGGAGCGTAGTACAGTAAAAATCGACTAAACTATCGGTTGTAATGGATTACGAATCGTTTGGACCAATGGGACAGTATGTCTGCCTAAAGCAATCAACTGTAGATAGATTAAAGTGCCGGCGGTTCCTGTTGTACCCCAGTCCCGACTGTCCCTGAAAATACGTTTTAAGTTTGAAAACTTAAAGTTTTTCGAAAGAAAACCAAATAAAACAATTCATATGAGTTTCAATAATGTTTACTTTGGGCGTTTGAAAACGAGTCTTGTGTATGAGTTTGTTGCAACATTCAACAATCTTTCATGGTGTCGTTCTGAACTGTGAGTATCCGCGATGTAGCTTGTGTATGTGCAGAGTGTGTAAAGTTAAGACACATACATTACTCGTGGCCATTTAGCACCAGAACAAATTATGTTCTGACAAGAACGAGCGAACATAAACGCGTAATTACGCGAGCGGAATTGGGAAGATCCATATATCCATTATCCAGCCCCCCTGAGCAGAAATTTCTGGACAGGAGACGACAATAAAAGTATTCGAAGCTTTAAAACAACCTACTAAATTGTTTGACATAAAATAAAATTTTTCTCACTCACTACGCTCGCTCGCAAACAATTTTGAAATAATTGCCACGTAAATGATCAGGGGATTACAAATACAAGGTTTATTAATAGTTAGACGAATGGTTTTGCCGAGATATAGGCTTTACGCTCAGGTTTTAAAATATGCGTATATATTACTACTGTTTACCCCCTGTTCTATACACAGGGCCGAAATATAGCTATAACCAACCGAAATGATATGTTGGCTTAAGCCCCTGTGAGTAGAGGAAATGCAACAGAGGATCCATGATTTTTCGCTGGAGGCTAAAAAAATTATTGTCCTGAAATTTTTTCCAAACGAAATTTTTAGTTCCATAGTTTCGATTTGATACTGTATACTACGATAGATTGGCGTAAAATGTCAGGACAAAAACTGAATTGGATTGATAAGAACGACAAATTTGTTTAGATAAGCGTCCATTTCTAGCAGGGTGCAACCGGAGTTGATAAATACCGGAGGCGGCGTCGGAGGTCAACGAAACTTGCCGGAGCCGGAGACAGACCTCCGGTTGTACCCTGGTTTCTAGTGGTGGTTTATTCACAGTTTGCCGACGTTGGCCAAGATCTGTGATTTGTAAGGTTTACAATTTGTTAATAAAACTCAAAAATATTTCTATATTTTTGGGTTGCAAACTCGCAAAACAAAACGTATTGAGTTTCGAAAACAATTATCATAATCAACCCATGGGCACAGCCCAGGATTTTGAATGCGTAGGGATTAGGTTTTATAAGAAATTCGAAGGGGGCATACGTGAAAAATCTTAACCCCATTTACAAAGTAGGTTATTATTTAAGATATTGACCAACAGGTCACTTCTCCAAAAATTTAGCAAACGCCTAAACCTACACTGCAAAAAATGGTGAGTCAAATTGACTCTCTACGAAATAGGCTTTTCCTGACTACACAAACTGAGTCAAAGTTCGAACCAATTTGACTATGGCGAAGTCGAATTTGGACTCGGTTTGTGTAGTCAGGAAAAGTCTATTTCGGAGAGTGTCCATAGACTTTGCACTATACAACATATTTTTTAAGAACTTCTGCTTCAGTTTTGTTACAATTCTGAGCTTATAAAATAATGCGCTTCACATATTTTATTATTTTGGCTATTTTAATACTGTCTTCGGATGCCAACATGGACGAAGAAGATTCGCAAGGTAAGTCGGCGTTTCAGCGAATTTAGCACTGTAAAGCACAGTAAGACAATTTATTGAATTTGCAGCCAGACCTCAATTACACAGCCAACAGCTCGAACCACTCCAACAAATCATATTTGCGCAGATTTCTTTGGAACCTTTTTAGTTTATGCGCTGCTAAAAATAAGACATTAATCTACTGGTCAAGACGATATTCCAATTTTTAGCGTAACTTTCATCCTAAACACATCCTTACGGTGGAAACTTTATTGTTCCATAACTGTATAAACCAATCAGGTTATACACTGCAAAAAAGTGAGCCAAATTGACTCACTCCGAAGTAGGCTGTACTCGACTACACCATCTGAATCAAATTCGACTCCGCCAGAGTCAAGCGTGTAACTGAGTAAGCCAACTTTTACTGTAGTGGAGTCAAATTTGACTCAGATTGTGTAGTCCAGTACAGTCTATTTCGGAAAGAGTCAAATTGACTCACCATTTTTGCAGTGTTGACTTCACTGAATATTGCACATTTCTTGTCGATTGCATTCTCGGAACCAATTGAAAAATTTCAATTTTTGTTTGAAAATTTCTGTTTAACTTTTTAGTTCCAGCCAAATCGACTCGGCAAATGAGTGATTTCGTGCTGCGCTTGCGTCGTAATCAGCCCAATCTCGTATCGCTTGAAACTTTGATGCCGAAGTACAAAGACAAAAAGATGTTTGATTTGCCGCCGGATTCTCCTTATTCGACATTTTCACACTTTATTGAACGACGCTAAAAGTCGGTACTTAATTCTGATCTGCAACCATCAAATTTGAATACAATCAGCTATTAGAGTGTAGTAAAAATAATAGGAACAAAAAACCAAAAAAACATGGGCCTGTGTAAAGAACCGGGGCGGAACAATATTATAACTATATTCCTAAGCCTAAGCCTAAGCCTAAGCCTAAGCGCAAGAATGAGCATATTCATAAGCCTAAGCCTAAGTCTAAGCCTAAGCCAAGCAAAAAATTAGTCTCAAGCTTAAGCTTACTCTTTTCTAATCCCACAGAAAAGCATTTCGCCCCTGATCTTTACATAGGCCAAAACATGTAATGAATAATTGATAATTTAGTAAAAAACTTAAAAAATCTTTACAATCAAATTCGTTTTCTTGTGCTCTCTAAAAACTTAAACTTAAATTATAGCTTACCTAAACTTGAATATTAGGTTAAGTAAAACTTAAATGGCTGGACGGACTAACTAGACTAGAATTTTTAGTTTTACTTAAACTAACGTGTTTTTAAGTTTAACACGAGTTTAAGTAAACTTATTTTTAGTTTAAGTTACAAGTCCATCCATGTATCTAAGAGTTCATTAAGTTTAGCTTAAACTGAAAATATGTAAGATTTTAAACGAGTTTAAGCATAAACCTGCCTGTTAGTTTAGTTAATCTAGAAAGTTAGTTCAATACTGGTGGATTAGCTTAAGCTTAAATCAAGTTAGTTTAAGCTTTTAGAGAGTGGACATTAATTACCACGGCGTTGATATTGTAGCAAAAATAGCGAAAATGAAGAGCGATCTAAAACGCAAAGTAGTGACTCGAATAAGACGGAGGTAATAATAGGATGTCCCCATTTTGTTTTGCAATCAATAGGAGGGCCAATATATAGAACAGGACCGGAAAGACAGTTTAAGCTTTAGACTTACTTTTTGTAATAGACTGAGTTTAAGCATTAGACAAACTTTTGTTTACGCTTATGCGGGGTTCACGTTATAACTGGGGCAGCCTGGCAAACATATTGCCCATGCTGATTCGATGTCAACATAAAAAGTTGTGATCTGAATAGCGGTTATGTAGACAAACTGTCAATGTCACATGACATTGGCTTACAAATCGCTGATCTCCAGTAATCATCGTATACAAACAACAATATGTCACATGATACCACGGGACATTAATGCGAATATCACGTGATATTCCTGAAGTCTACCGAATATCACATATGACGGCTAACACAGTAAATTTGTTCGCACAAATAATATAATGAAAAGTCAGATAACGCAGCTTTAAGTGATTTCGAATACTTATTATCTTCTAATTTTTATGTTTCTGGCGGAAATTTGACAAAAGGTTACCCGTTATTGTAACAGGGACACTTTCTTAATCATACATGTAACAGCCTTAAATTTCAAGCTTTTAAGTCTAAAAATTTTCACACACATATTTCCGAAATATAGAAGCAGGCCTGGAATTCAAGACATATTGTAGTAACGCGAAAAAGAGGGGGAACTGTTATTTTTTGGCTTCAGGAGAGGGTACCCCTTGTTTTTTCGGTTAAGTACTGTTTATTTTTAACCCATGCTCGGCCACCCTTCGTTTTACTGATATATCCAGATGGCAATTATCCGTTAAATTAAACGTTTATTTGTCTTGTATCAAAATCTTGAGCGATAATGCAAGGTTATACTTTTAATAGGAATGTACTTTCAAAAGTTAAGTATGCATTTTTGCACAAATGATATAGGGTTTTTAGGAACTATCCGCTTAGGGACTTTTACCAGGGATCAGGGATACGAACTCCTAATGATTGGGAGTCAAAATGGAAACCCTCCGCTTGTTCGCATCACCACAGTATGTTAAATTTCTGACAATGCATCTTGAATATAAGACAACATATTTTGTGTATCAGAAATTGGAAACGCGAAAAAAAGCAAATGAAACAAAATTTCAAAAATGTAAGCGAAGCATAGATTTTTGCCAATGTTATACTTTTAAGGTCGTCGCAGTTTCTGGGGGTTCTGTTCTGTAAGAGTAGGCTTACATTGTAGATATTTTTTTCGCTTAGCATTAGGCTTAAACTTAGGAATACGCTTTTGCAACGCTTAGGCTCAGGAATACCTTAATCTACTGTTACGGCCCTAAAAGTAACATTGGCCCAGATTTTTATTTATTTTCATTACCTATAGTTTGTTGAAATTGATAATGGCAGGATAATCACAGGGCGTAAACAGATAGTAAGAATAAGCGAGACCGATAGTGATGAAATTAACGAAAACGGACAAGTAACTAAAATGTCATCCTGTTAGCCAGATATTCACCACTTTGGTAATAGGTTTTCAAACGTTCGAAAGTTTTCGCACGGCCCTCGCGCGCCGACTCTTGTATAAATTTGAACTCGGGTACATATACGGCTATTTGATGTTTGGTTTTCATCAGTGACGCTTCATTTGCTCGTGGCTGAGTAAAAATGTTGAGGTTTTACACACTGCAAAAAATGGCGAGGTCAAATTGACTCTTTTGACTCAGTTTGTGCAGTCGGAAAAAGCCTATTTCGGAGAGTCAATTTGAGCCACCAATTTTTGCAGTGCACATGTACCGCCAATACTTTTAGGGCCATAACAGTAGATTAAGCATATTCCTAAGCCTAATGCGGGGTTCACGTTATAACCGGGGCAGTTTGGGACACGTTTTGTCCCTATTAGACTATTGAGTCATATTTTGTCTGCTTGAAGACCCCATATCGTATTCAAAAATTCGTATTTGTCTGCTAATACAATGTGTAGGTAACCTATTGTCCTTCAATATATATCAATGATATTCGAGGTATTGTCTGCGAACATCATATATTTTCGAATGTCTGCATAGTTGAGGTAACATACCCAAATTGTCCTGTTGAATATCATATACTAGAATTTGAATTTTGAAGCTGTGGTCCTAAACGATTTTGTGTCGGAAACGATTTGCAGGCATGTATTTGGTATTTAAAGCACGTTAGTGCCTCTGCCATCCAATTTTTCATTCATTTATTAGTACCCAAAGGTTACACTGTCTTGCTGAATATCATGATATTCGTTGAAATTTTAGAATATCATATGATATTCGTATAAATGTCCTACAGTATCATGTGACATACCGTCGCTTGTACACATTGATAATTTGAGAGCTGTGGTTTGTAAGCTGATGTCATATGACATTCGAGTTTTGTCTGTTGACCCGATATAAGAGCCCAAATTTTAACGTTGACGTCGAATCAACATGGGACAAACAAGCGTTGCAAAAGTGTATTCCTACGCCTAAGCCTCATTCCTACGCTTAGCCTTAAGCTTACGCTTAGAAATATGCTTATACTACTATTCTGGCCCTGTTTTATACATGGGCCCTATAAATTATGCCTATCTCAATCACGATATAATTCTAAGTTAAGCAGTTACAATTCCCGCACAATGTTTGATGAAAGCGTCATAATTTTACTAAAGGTAATACATACATACATTCATACAAGAAGCAACAATTTTCATAATAAACAAAACAAAAACCTATATATATTTAGCAAAAAGTCGCATCTTACCATTGTACAACCTGAAGTACACTGCTAAAATTCGAAATAATTGCCAAACGTTTGTTTTACGAAGAAAAAAAATAGACTTCGTAAATTTTACTCAAAAACAGGTAAAATGAACCAAAATCGATGCGACCACAAACCGACTTGTATCACGCAAGTCAAACCGATATAACACAAAACATCCGACACACATCAACGTTAAAAACATAATATATATAACATTCAAAACACGTCTACAAGCCAAGCAACATACATTAAAACATTATATATAAATAAGTCACTTGCAACACCATAAAGCAACAATATATCTGGTCATAATCGCATCGCCAAAACCATTTATGCAAAAGAAGGCTATGGTTCAACACAAAAACACAATTTCAATTCCGTACTCCAAGTTGTCATGCAAGCCACTCACTAATTCAGCCAGACTTGTTTGCTGTTCACTACTAAAGCTATCCAATGAGATTCACAAAACAATTGTTGAAATTAGCATTTTATAATATGCCGTTTTACTATTGGCCTGAATATAGAATACCAAATTGTAACCTATGTAAGTTGCTCATCCAAGATAGTATTTGATAGAAATATAAATCAACGTTAACGGCAAACATTACGTCATATTCGGATCATTTTTGCCAAGAAACGTTTAAATTTTACGCAAAAAATATGACACTGACGTGTATATAAATATTGAAGAAAATGGATTGGTTTCGAAAAATCCTATGTTTAATGCTATTACATATTTAAATGAGTTTAAAACAGTTATTAGACATACGGTTGTTGTTTTTGTTGTGCAGAACCACATCCTGCATCTACGAGCATTATTCTCATCTTCTAATCATCAAAGGACATCCAAGACAAGCCATTTGGGTAACTTTCTCTATATAGCATTCAAACAATAGCACGGACTATCAATCAAAAATATACTGCGTACTTAAAACAAAAATAAAAATAATTTACGCGTCAATCGAAGGAGTCGAACACCATGGGGCACCGCAGAGTTTCGATAACAAAAAATTCGCCTAAATTTTCCTGATCAAACTTTACTGCGCCAAAACGACAAATCTGTACACTGAAAGAATGAATTTCGGAATCGAAACAATATGAGTAACCAATTTCAAAACATTACATTTTTACTAATCTGCAGGGAACATAAAACAATTACTTGAATGACTCCACGGCCCAATACAGGCCACCCCAACACCTCTACAACCTACATTACCACTTATTCGTGGGTCATTCTTCCCTCTAAACCTTGTTGGAGTTTCCGATCTCACCCAAAAAAAGCATAAACAGCTTCAGCATACCTAATTACTGCAAGTCGAACAAACACTTTACGATACAACAAAAAACAACAGACTGCAATGATGAAAATAAGCAGCCCACACGATACACAGCCTACACCGCAGTAAATTATTGCCAAGCGTGTGACGTTTTCAAACTCGTTAAATTCAAACTCCTCTCGTTAAGTTAAGATTTAAAACGGGATGCAACAGAATCAAAATGTTAGACGATGGCATGAGTGGAGGTGTGATGATATTGCAAAATAGTAACTTTCTAAGTTAACTAACATTAAATTAAAACAACGTTCGTTTCAAAAGTTCTGGCCACTAAAGACAAGTGAAAAAAATTTAAGTAAACATTACCCATATCATTTTCGCTTCTCAGTATTTTTCTGACGGAAGTATTTAAAAACGTTCCACTACAAAAACATGGCAAAACGCTCTTATATTAAGAGCAGTTTTACATATTACCAACATAAATCGAATTAGAAACTGACGGTGATAATAGTTTTGACTGTAGGCTGTGTATAGTGTAGGTAGTATATTTTGTAAACCACTGTAAATAATACGTATGCATGGCTGCTATAAAAAGTGCTCATCCATACTCACTTAGCGCACATTGCAGTATTTATCATACTTCATTCATTCATTAATTCAATCATTGCATGCCGGCGTTGAGAGTTCATTCTCTGCCGCTCGCAGCGCAAATCACCATCCCATTGATTCGTTACGTAACTGCTTGAACGCATACCCTACTACTTTAGACCAGAATCATTGCCAGAATTTCGGTTCCGAAGAGCATAACCTCGCAACCAATTTTTCCGTGCGGACGAACACACTGAGCGAGACACTAATTAGACACAACGATTCAACACGCCTGCAGCAATACATTTTTCGTAGCTTAACAGTTTCATCGTGACACAATAAGCACATTATATACGTAAATTCGACTTTCCTGCGACGCTGTTGAAACAGTGCCAACTTTTAACATCACGAAACATTTGAAATCATTGAACCATCTTCTGCATAAAATCGAGCATGACCATAATGATAAACAACATACCATAACACATCGGAATTATGACTACTGGATAACCACAACCAAAATTAGGAAACCCAAAATCATTGTTATCCTAAACCATAGAGCAACTACTTGAACTGAATGACTGTTGAAAACATCATTGCTTCCAAAGTACGTACGTACAACACCTGCATAGGACACATGAAGTGGGGATAACAGATCAGTACCGAAACACAACACGACAATATTTTGCTTTGCTACCACAAAATCTCACAATATAAGTGATTGCCCAATTTTGCCAGCTGCATACCAGTTTGAAGGTCGACAATTTGATAACACACCAACAAGAATCATTGTGGACTTGGGCTGCCTCCGGTAGATTGACCTCGTTTGACGTACAAATTGAACAATTTCATCTAAAAAATCAGTTAAAATAACAATATACCTACTACTCCTATTGTCATTTTAAATAATAATACTGCAGTCATTAACAGCAACCTGAAACCGAACATAAACCTGAATTGAGAAACTGCGCTAACAGCCCATTATGCTTGCCTATTTGGGTACTTTTCGCTCTTGTAAATACAAGTTGCATAATAATTTTAACATCACAGGCCTGGCTATGGAATACATTTCCTGACAAGAGGACAAACATTAGCTATCATCCCTAGACCCATCACTATTTCTCAGACCTATTGCTACTCGCTAACTCTCACTCACACACTTTCTCTCATACTCATTCGCTCACTCATTCAAACACTCACCTTGCTACTATTCAATGACTGCAGGTAGGGCTCTAGCGCTTGTGCACCAACACAATTGTGTAACGCCACCAAACACAATACGCTCGCTTTACGAATGCTACTTTCTTGATTTTCATAGCCCTGAACGAAGACAACGTTATTTACAAAACAAACAGTAAGTTGTAGCAGCAGGTATAATCGGATTGCAAAAATATCCAAACAACCAATGAAAACTAACCGCAACTGCCGCTATTAAACATCAATGAAAGTGCTAACCTTACTACACGGTTGACACTCAAAAACCGTTTCGAGATTAGCAACCATGTCGTTTTACCTTGCACCTTGAGGCTTCAAGTTGTGTTTTCTAATAACAAAGTTATTCATTCTAATGGCCGTGCGTAATTAACAGAAAAACGTGAAAACAACACGGCAAGATAACAGCGTAATTGAAAACATTCGAGATTTTGAAAACCTGAGCACTGCCTTTCAACGACATACCTACCTTGACAATACCAGGGGTAATATCAGGAAGGATTTGAATAACATCGTCGTAGTTCAACTTTTCAATCACCTACAATAAAGCCAAACAACCATGACTTGGTAGGGAAAAAGCTGCCAGCCAGCAAGAGTCGGTGTTGATTAAGAAAAATATTAAACGTTAGACTTGCGAAACAAATGGCTTTCGTAGTTAGATACGTTTGGATATTCATTGGGTGACTGGATATTAATTTACCGAATATAGGGACCGAATATTGAATTCTTAACCGGAACCGGATATTAACGGGATATAGATGGATATCGTTTTACCTGATACTAAACCGGAAAAAGATATCCGGTCGTACCCTGTGAATATTGCGCTAAAATATTTTGCTTCCACTTTACTGTTTACATCTTCGTAGTTTCAGTGCTGTAGAAATTATTTGAGTGGTGCAATAGTATACGCTTTTCATTTTTATTTAGTGCGGAAGACTTGAGCTTCTTGACATCACCGAATCGTTGCGGATACGGTTATCAGTATTTTGCCGGATATTAAACTGGAATCAAACATCCGATTGCACACAATCATAGCTTATGTCAACCTTATCTTGCAGCATCTTGATTTTAAATAAACATATATCATAGTCAGCACAGTGCACTAAATTCGTATCGTTTAATATTGTCACACATTATACCCTCTGAAACTGAGGAGACTCGCCTTAGTTGCCATTTTGATCGCAGGTAGCAGAACAGCATCGTTTTGGGCCGCCAAAATCGGGTTGAGTACGCGTAACGAAGTTGTTGGCGGCAAATGAGTGGCAAGCGCCCCTGCACACTCTTCAGCGTTGCGTTGCACTTCTTTCTCGCTGTCACGATGCGCTTCGAGTAGTTTCAAAATAGTCAACTCAGCGTATGGCGAAAATTGTGACGCTTGACATAAGCTGCCGATAAAAAATGTCTCGCCGTCAACTGCAGTTTGTGCTATTCTCACTACCTACTCCTATGAACAACGCAATCTTGCTATTCTGAATACTTACCGTAACCGAAAACTTTCAAACCTTCCACTCTCGTGTGACCCCAAATAAAATATTTCTCGCATCCTGCGTTTCCCAACATAACATATACGTATTATTCTTCTAACCAAGAACGCTACTATCCAAATCTTGCTGCTAACTCACATTCCCACTGTCATACCTTGCTATTTCGCTCCCAACAGAACGGCCTCTCTTAGAAGGTGATGGCCCCACTCGAGATTTTGATCCCTTCAGAGTATTTTTAGCTTAATAAATGTTATGGATACCAAACAGACTTTTTGTATAATTTTACAGTAATAACGCAATAACTACTACATAAGCGTTATACGAGCGATCAGTCAAGATAAAATTTGATTTTACCTTAAAAATAGTGAATCTGGTAGTTAAAAATTACCTCCGACTCAAGCTTTCTCCTAGTTGAAGCCCTCCCAATTTGACAATACCCAGAAAATAATGCCCAACTCTCCATACTCAGCCTTTCCTCCATCCTTGCCTTCCGTACCATACCAGATTCACACACCTGATCTCTCTGAGAACTTTCAACGCAGTCGATCGAATATCTTTATCGCAATCGCCGATAGTTTCCAAAATAATCAACAGAATCGCTTTAAAATGCTCTTCCCATAGCGTAAAAGTACCGTCACGTGTCATCGCGCGCAATGCGTTCATTGCCGACAGACGTTCACGTGCGCTAAAAATATTACAAAGAACGATGGCAGTCACGTATTCAACAGTGTGATTTATGCAAAGGACAGATATTAACTTGTATTCATCTAAAACACGAATACGAAATTGAGAATAAACATTCCTTTAGCTAGAAACCCAACGTACCGTTTGTCATGATTTGACAATTCTGTCAAAATATCGGCAATAATTTCTTGTTGTCGGTCTTCATCAGTTACTCCTGCGATAAGTTCATACGCACGCAAGGCATTTCCGCCTGATCCGTTACCAGGTCCACCATTGCTATATTGCAAATCCGATATCTAAAACCAAACAACAAACACAGAATATTCGGAAAAACAAAACACAAAAAACTCAAACACCAACTCAAGTTGATCTGGAAGAAAACAATGAATATCTGCCTCAAATTTCAATAAATAATCTATGTATAGGCTTATCTTTGCTTCAAAATCCATGTAAGCCAAAAGATAATAACAAATCCCTAACATTCGTGAATCGAATCAACTCGTAAAAAAATAATAACCAGTATAACACCTCCCATGCCGTCGTCTCAAGTCTCAACATACCATTCCTAGCGAAACCGGCGGATGCTGGCCATGACCTGTTTTAGACAGCCCTGGGCCATGAACACCGCCGGCGTGAAGCGTCCCAGGGACGCCGTTTGCGTCCGTAATTACGTCAACAATGCCCGAATCTTGAGATCCGCCAATAATTGGAGGTTGGAAAAAATTGTAATTTTGAATTTCGGCCGATGTTTCACGCAACGAATTGTGTACATCAGACATATCGAAAGGGTCAGAACTGAAATAACCAGCATTATGATCAGAGTGCAACCGGATATAAAAAAATACACAAGCACAAAATTGAGCTCATATTTCGAGTAGAAAGTAAAACTACGCTAAATAAACAATATTCACTATGCTTTGTTATAATTTTGTTAATGCAAAGGTTTTAATATTAACTGCTATTCTTGGTAAACCTATTTCTGTCGTTTTGAACAAAAAATATTGTGACTTTCGTAATGTTTTTCGACAAATATTCGGCAATTTACCCGGACTGGGTTCGATGCCTCAGATTCGTCCCAGATTTCGGCGTATGCCGCTGTCGATTGTCTTCATTCGCTCCAGCAGGCCGATTCATTTGGGCTTGCAAAATTCGATATACTTCGTCCTTAAAAAATCATAATTGAAATAATTGACGGCAACAATCAAAGAAATATATGACCGATGTTTAAATGTCGTCTAGTCTTTTACTGTTGCATATGTTGTTTTCCTTTTTCAAATTTGACCAAATATATATATGACATATTGTGTCCCCCGTAGTCCTAGTATAGTGCGCCCGATTTCAAACTGGAACGAGACGATCCTGATTTTTAAAAATTTTTATAAAGATTCAAATAATTAAACTCGCCTGCAGCTGTTGACTGAAAGTGCTCATCATTTGCGTAAATTCTGGTGCGTTCAGTGAGAATAATGCGCGCACGGTACGCTGAGACGCTCGTCTGACATCAGCAGATTTTGGATCCATGGACCAAGAGACAATTTTTGACGTTGCCGAGCGAACGTCGAATGTATTGGTTAATTCGCACGGTTCCATCAAATCAAGCAGATCGTAGAGATAATTTAGCAGTGCAACTTTCACCTGCAATTAGCCGTAAACGAAATGTAGATTCCGATTATAAGTTCAATCGAAAACCAAAACCTGAATGTTTTGCACTGTGTGTTTCGTTTTCGGAAAAATTTTCTTGTGTCAAAAGTAGCAGATGGCCGAGCGTCTCATTGGGATTTTTTGTCAGTATACGGTAGAAAACATGAAGTGATTTTCGTTAAGTTTTCTTAATTTCACGAAGGCTCGCAACTGATGTTTTAGGCTGAATCGTTCGGCGAGAATTGGCACTGATGTTTCAGTATAAGAAGACTGCACACAATTAACAATCGAAATCCAGCATAGAAATTCTACTGCCAAAAATATATGTTGAAGTGTCAAATAACATTCATTTTTGCCCAAAAAGTGCTGGATGGTCTGGTTGCTGTACCAACCATTGAACAACTAACGTGGCGGAAATATTGGCAGGAACCAGAAAAAAACTTTAAGGTAGTTTAGTTTAAAATCAGTCAAAATAGTCCAACGTGACCAGTTTTACATTTTGATACCTTTGCATTCGGTGTTTGTGCCGGATCCAGCATATACCGAATGATGGTTTTAAATTGCAGCGAATAAGCAAACGATTCTCGTACAACAGACAATGTCGATTGCATCTTAGTCTGCGTGCTGCCCAACAAATCGCCACCTAGTTTTGCAATTAGCCGTGTGAGCAATATGTAAAGCCAATCGGTCAGATCACCCCGATAATAGTACAAAAATTGCACAATTGTGTCAAGAAAATAACTGAATGTCTACAACAAAACACAACAATATTAAATAAGCAACTACATAAAAAATAAACAAATATTAAAAATTATAATAAAAACAAATGCTTCAAGTAGAGCCTGGACTTTAGAATATAACTCTAAAATCTACTGTCTTGTTGATACGCACAACCCTTATGCAGTAAAAAAATTTCAGTAACCTTTGTCACATCAATATTAAAAAAACAAACACATATATTTGGGATGCCCCGGAGCCTGGCTCCGCTCCCGCCACCGAAGTCAACGCTTGATTTGCCGGAGCTTGCCGGGCCAGATTGTTAATGCAATATTTACCTGACTTCATGGGTCTTGAAGAGCTGAAGAAGTCTGGTTTATTGGCCATAATAAAACTTTGCAAAAGATGTGTTTCTATTCATTTTGCGTTACAGCATATCAAATAGAAAAATTTGGTTCGACTCAATGCTTCATTATTCAACAAAACATGTTTGTCTAGCAACAAACCGCTATTTTATAAAAACGACATACAAAACATTCGTTGGCCCCGGTTATCCTTTTCTTTACTTACACTTGCAACACCCCCAACCTTACTTTGTTATGTGGATCGACAAAAAGACGATTGAAAGTTTCACAGACGCGTTTCAGTTCTGAATTCCTACAAGTCCAAAACACATCAATGATACCGGATTATACTGATTTATATATGCCTTGCAACTAACGTACACAATGCCTAAAACATAACGGCAATAACACGATCAGATCTACGCAGTTCTATATGCCAGCACGATAGAGTAAATTACATTCCAGCCAATACACCTTCCCAATAAGCCACAATTAAACAAGACAACTGCACAATCATTTGTCTCACCCAGTTTCCATATCTAAGATTAATTCACTGAATACTCGATTAGAAAACCCATTCAAAGCTTTACTTCCGATTCATTAAAGTCTTACCCGCCTTCTCTACGTCGTTTAATTCAACCCTCCGCCTTTTCCAACGCACAGGCATCCCCCCTATCGTAACTTACGTCAACCGCCGCTGTTTACTCTTGAACAGGGCTTGCAATGCGACCAACCCGTCTTTACGATCGCCCACAGATGCGCATTTTTTCAAAATCTCACCCAGATCCGCTGTGCCGCCTTCCCCTCGCGGTCCTCCACCAGCCGCCGACCCGCCAGCACCCCGGTCAGAGCAAACCGACGACGTTTCTGATTGGGCAAAAGCTCCCACTGCACCACATCCGAGGAAATGATCGCCAGCATCATCGGCGCTCATACGCGACGACGGCACGCGACGTGTGATTCTCTGAAACGGTAAAACCAAGGGCGGATGATCACTCTTTTTTACAAGAGTATGCAAATGAATAAACATTCGGACTTGAAAAGTATGCACTTAGCACGTGGTGCGTTTTGCCTATACCAACCTCATATATTTGGGGATGAAAGTGTGAACGTAGAGAAAAGATGTTAAAACATTTGGTAAAAAGAATGCCCGTTTATTCTACATTTAATTTTCTATTCTTTTACATTTGATTTTGAAAACAAATACTATTTCTGCCCATCATGAATGCCCAGTCGCTCTTAGATACATCTACACAAAAAAGTGTTTTGTCATCCAAATACTGATTAGTTATGTTTTTGTTTTATCTTCAGTATTTTCCAACAATATAATTAAAAAATGTGTTAAGCTTGCTCGCATTTCTGGGGATTCTAGGGTTTTTAATGTCACGAGCCAGCCCAGTCTAGCGTTTTTCTAAAAGAGACTCGGAAAATTTTCTAGATCCAGTCACAGAACGATTGCAAAGAAGTTTGAACGTTGCGCAATTCAAGTACTGCGAAATTTGAGTGCTGTCAAAACGTAGCCGACCTTTTTTTGCTTTAACGGACATTACGTTATTTTTTGCTTACACAGCAACAACAAATAGCATAACTTAGAATGGTTATAGTATATTGCTGCTCTACATCTATCGTTTATACGGTTAAATTTTCGCAGAATCGTAAACATCTTCAACCGGTTCCCGCACACAGTTTATAAGACTTTATGTAAACCGTGAATATTAATCTGGCCTCGTGATGGCGTCTTGTCCAAATTTGGACAATGTAAGATGAGGATAACAGTTGCCTACATATAGACATTAGTATTTTAAATAAATTTTCGTGTCTACAGCGTAAAAGCTATCATCAACCTCGCCTTAACACATGGAATTGAGAAGACAATGCCACATGTTAGCACGAGGTTTTGCTTTTTTCGGCAGGATCTCGGAATATTCTACAAAACCACCTTTACATGTTTCTTCAAATCTGGCATGGTGGTAGAGCGAAAATACCTATGAAACGAACAACCAGGCGACAGCCACAGTGTGAGTGCAAGCTGGTTAAATATCAAATTTAGCTCAGTCACTTCGAAGTACGTTCTGTTCTTTTCCTGCGGTCCAACACTCACCAAAGCATTATTTAACGCATGTTCAACATCTTGATGTGGATGGCGACTACCAACAGCGCCTGCAAACAGCGGACTTGTTGCATCACTACTCATTCGACGTGCTGTAAACACAGGTATTGCGATGAAAAAGTACCCAAATGAAAATAGCAACAGGTTCACATTTTAACGACGTTGTCAGCGGAGTTAGAAGTGAACCCATCAAGCTTTGTGATTTATATGTAAAAGCTCTTACAACGTTTTTCAGCTGGTAACACAAGAAACTCATTACCAATAGCGTAACCAACATTACGTAACTAAACGTCACACATAACGACTATGATTGACACTGCAACCAACTTCAATTAACTAACAATTTTTCAAAATCCTAACATCCACATTAATATACATTCGTTCACTTAAGTGGCGCTGATTCAAAATCTACCATACTTTACTGATATAATTTTGGACCAATGTGAAGGTCCCTGTAGCCGTAAAATAGCACCGTTAAACTCAGCGCGTTCATATTTATTGCAGTATACCACTTTCATTAATTTCTTAGAAAAGGGCCATGCACCATACCTTCGCACACTTGATTTTCAAACCGACCATCTATTTTTCATGAACTTCAAACCTGTTTTCTTTTTAATAACACAATCGACTTAAGCGGGGGCACTTACTTCTAGACGAAGGGCTTTGATCCCTTGAACCCGACGGAGGATGTCCGGAAGCAGCAGCAGCATTTGCCCCAGAATAAGGTGTTCGTCCTGGCCCAGCGATACCTGTGACTTTACGCGAACTGTACGCAAGACGTGACGACGGAGAATTACTTCGGCTACCAGCTGAAATAAAATAACTATTGTCTACAAACAAAACCCAGGTATTACAATTGGTGCACGAAATTATTACTGAAAATCAGGCGCGCTCTTCTCAACTGTGTGCAGGACCTATGCCAAGTTTGTCATACGTTTTCAAGCTGGACGATCTCAAGTTGTTGTTGATATCAAAACCTGCACAGAAATACGACAAATATTGAATGGAAAAAAATGCTAGATGAATTAAGTAGAACAATAAAAAGAGAACAATCACATTGTGCCGATGAAAAGACAAAAAAGTTAGAGGAACTAGCAGGACACACAAATACAGCCGCCACAAAATTAATTGCAATCGAGATCGCATTTCAAACCGAGGCTCTGATCGCGATTGCTTGTTTTTGAATGTATTGCCAGCAACCGAACTGATCGTAATTTGTGTGACGATAACAGCGACCGCAGCCGCAATTGACTATTATTTAACTTTCAATCACTACACACAGCAGTTTTATCTGCATTTTGAAGAGCGACCGCAACAGCGTCTCTATACGCGACTAGTCGCGTGCAAACAAGAATTGAACGAGATTAGAAAACCACAACCGTAGACACAATCACGATTACTACGCATTAAGTAATTTTATCGGCGAATATGATATATTTAATACGTTCACTCTTTTTGTAATAATTCCAGCCAAAAACTACAGTCTTCCTATAATTAAACACTATGTTCGCAACACTAACGCAGCGTTAAATAGTTAAGCAACCTACATAGTTATCTATGCAGTAAACAAAATCAAACATTAATACCGAACAATCGAACCGTAAAACCTTCACAGAAACTAAATGATTTAAACAGCAATTCCAAAAATAAACGCGCTACTACTACTATCACAGCAATGCATATAAATCGTTCCAAGTCCTCCGGCAACTCCGCCTTAGTAATTCTCTGTTTTCAAACTTCCTTTCGTTAATCCCGTTAGTGCCGTTTCTTGTCGCACTCATCTATTTGACGGTCCTGATCAAACTTTGGGAATCGCTCAACTTGAACAGATTTTGACGCTTAGAGGCTGCGGTGTCATTTTTTACGTCTATCTTTTCAAGCTCCTGCCTGAATGTCAGTGCTACGCAAAACTCAATAGTCACTTATTAGATCCGGGGTTTTAAAGTTTAAACCGTATATTTAGCTACTCACGTTGAGAGACGGAATTTTTGGCCGGAGTACGAGCTGTCGTACGATACGCCGAAGAGTGACTCGCTCCTGATGTTCCACTACTGTTAACATGCCGAGGCGCTCCGCCTGTTGAAGTATGATGCGGGCCAACATAGCCACCAACACGACTATCTGTAAACGCAATCCACCGGAACACATACAATTTAAATAATGATACAAATTCGCTTATAGTTAGAGGATCACTACACACAGATAAACAAAGACAATAGAGAAACTGCTACGATCCGATGCACTATGCAGAACCTATCACCAGATAGTAATAGGTTTTCAACCAAGCGAACTGCGCCACTTGCCAGGCTGACATGATTGTCAACGTAGAAGTAGGTTAATTCAAGTGCAAAATATGCTAGAAATCTAACCTCCTCACTCACTGTTTCTAAAGTTAAAGGGTCAACCTCCAACGGATTATGGATGCAACATATAGATTCTCTTGTTAATTCAGAATATTACCAGAACATTATTAATTCACAAATTCGGACAATTGCTAACTCAAGAGCTTTACACAACTTAAACAACTGAATCTACACCGACATTCACTAGTGGGTAGTGGAAGGTGGTTTGGGTGCCTCCCTCGCAAGGTCAACTCCCACCACCCACTCGGTAAACCCACCAGTTTCCGCCCTGAACACTACAAATTGGCCCTGGCTGAAATTACACATATAAGAATGAGCCTATGAAAATGAATTTGCGCCATCTTTAAACTAAAAAATGGCAAATTGGAGCCAAAATTTGCTAAAATATGGAAAAATATGCAAAATTACCGAATTCTTACAGCTGATTTTTATTTTGGAGCAGTTCTAAAACCTTCACCACTAACCAAATCCACCCACGTTGAACTTGGGTGCACCGCCTAAAGCTCTGCTCCCCCTTGTAGACTAACTAGCAAAGTGCCAGTCGACACATACTGCATCCTTAATGAACCAAAAATTTACACAAAGTAAACAATGTTAGATAGCAGCAAAATCAACACCAATAATAATTGTAGCTGTATAACTCTATCTCAGCTAACACAAATTACTAACACTGCGCTCAGATCAGATAGCGGCAACAGAATAGCAACGATCATGTTAGTAAAACACTACAGCTCTTGTACATATTCCCCACATGCTTAGATTTAGGTTTAGACAAACTTTTAGCTTTTCCTAAACTTTAATCTTCAATGCGGGAGAAAGTGTACAAAGCCCAACACTACGTTCCAGTTTACTAACACTGCGCACTGCAAAAATGTTACATACCGTACTTAGCGCACCACAAACTGCATTAAATTTGGGTTACGAAAATAAATCAAACATACGTAAAGAATTCATATTGGCGAGAGCTTGACGATTATTCGCAGCGGCCACTTTTGCTGATATCACATGCCGTTGCATTGCTTTACGCGCTGATCCTGTGTCAATGTCGCTCGTTGAACGTGCAGGGATGTAGCCACCACCTGGTCCTAAACAAAGCAGCTAATAATACTATTGACTCATCTTTGTAGATTTCTAATGGGAACTCTAACAACAAAATACAAACATGTCTAAAGTCAAACGAATTAAACTAGTTTAAAATCAAAACGAAATAAAGCTCAATCAAATGGATATTAATTAGGGTTGCGCTATACTTTGTAAATATTTTAATGCTGTCTAGCGCCGTCCGTCTTCATACGGTATCGTACGTGAGTAATTCGCATACGGTATCGCACGGTAAAGAAAGGCGACAGACGGGTGACGAACCGGACGGATGACGGGTGGCGCCGGACGGGTGACGCGTGGCGCCGGACGGGTGACGCGTGGCGCCGGACGGGTGACGCGTGGCGCCGGACGGGTGGCGACGGACGGGTGACGCGTAGCGCCGGACGGGTGACGCGTGGCGCCGGACGGGTGACGCGTGGCGCCGCACGGGTGACGCGTGGCGCCGGACGGGTGACGCGTGGCGCCGGACGGGTGACGCGTGGCGCAGGACATGTGACGGGTGGCGCAGGACGGGGAGCGGGTGGCGCCGTACAAGTATAGCGCAACCCTAGATTGTGCTGAAACCCCTCAGGCACTCAACAATATGTAGAACGAAGAAAATGCTGGAGCGTATCTTTTCCGGTTCTTGTAAAGGTGTTATAACATAACATATAAGTAAATTGTTCAGATGTCAACAAAGGAACAGCAATCCTTTTGGAACGTAACCATATTTCGAAAATCGTTGATTCATTTCTACCTTATTGTAATTTAGCAATTTAGCATATTTGCAACTGCCATTCGACTTGTTTATGCAAACAGCTCAAAATATCAAAGTTGTCAAATTTGAAAAACATTGGTCCACACTTTGAGGTACAGACTCTTCGACAATCTACTTGCTCAAACTAAACAAAACAGAAAGTGCTGTTTACCATTTCGAACCGAACAAATTAAATTAGACATCATCAGTTTGCAATTGACTTACCTCTTGGTGGCATATTGTGGTTGACATGAACGCGCCTGAAACCAATCCAAATAACCCTTTAGTAATAAGCAATTCCTTGCATTTCCTACCAAAACTACAACTGCGAAACAAAACACATGCTTGCGTGCATTACTAACAACAAATTAGAACATTGTGTCCTGATATCAGTCCAGACACCTTGTAAAACTAGATCTTTGTTAAAGCAATGTGGTGACAACAATTCTAAATTCAAAATCCGGGCAGCGATTTTCGCCGAATACCTATTAAACTACCCCCTTCTTGCGGTCAGTCACCCAGTAACACAAACAACCATATACCCACCTATACTCTATGCTCGTTCACTTACGTCATCAAATTTTCTTGACTTGACCGTGGATACCCGGCAGATCCTGGCATTCGAGGCGCTCCACCACCAGCAGTAATTGAATTGGCAGACGACGACTGACTCATTTCGCCTTTGAGTTGCCGTTGTTTGCCTGAATCGAGTGTCGAAAATAATGCTTCCGCGTTGTCTTTGAAATGATGCTCGAATCCCCAAAAACTCTTAAATCACAAACAATACGAATGAAGAATGTAGGTATAAACTGGCTAATAGGCTTGCAATTATCCACATCTAAAAGTACCAAAGTTCAGTTTCTACCGTGACGCAATTCGGCTGTTCGAGCGATTATCACATTGCACACTTTTATTCGATGAATACCACTCTAAATCTGAAAACGTGCCCAAAGCCCACAGATTTATACAAATGTTTCCGAAATATTTTAACCCTGATTTACCTGCACTCCAACTGCTTTCAGGAATATGATTTAATTCGAGTTTAATTGGGTCACCATAAGTTCTTGTCGCATCATTGACAAAATTATTGCAAACAGCATATTGCACAAGAATAATTCAGAGAAAACTTTGCTATCCATCCAATTTTATTAACATTCAAAAATTCAAAACCAAAACACGTTTACTTTTCTTGCATGCATTCGAGCTTCAGGATCAGCATCAGACAGTCCTTGTCTAATCGCTTGCTCAATGAGTGGAACGTGTTTCTCGAGACTATGCGTTGACCATCCCGTTAAAATGTATGCCAGAAATTCGTACGCTGCGCTTAAAAAATAACAAAAACGGTACCGGAGCCAAATATTAAACAACAGTCATTGGCGCTGACTTTAATATATTTAATAACTAAATGGATTTGTAGTAGTTTTGTGCTTAAACATTTCTAGAAGGAACAGAGCAACGAGGTCTACTTACGTCAGGTCGTAGTGTAAACCATTAGATTAATTACATTACCTTTGCAATTAACTGCAATGCAGCAAGGTTTACAATATATTAAGGCATATACAAAAAAATTATACAAAACATAGCTTCAAATCATTTCACCACTTTGCAAACTTTGCAAATTACACTTGATGCTGCAACGAACCGCCTTACGTTGTGTTGTGCTACTCGGATAACAAGTTGACGTTTCATGGCTAAATCTTCCAGCAAAAATCCCATAATAATCTCGTAAAGAACGCGCATAAAAAATTAAAGGCCAATCGTGTTTAAGAAACCAAAATAACGCGTTGATTTTTGTTAACTTACCGTCGAATCTGTCGCGATTTAGAAATTGTCAAACTAGTTATCACTGGGATCAAACGTGGCGCATGTGTATTCTAAAAGCAAATACAACAACGTTTCAACTAACTGTGCCAAACAATTGTAATAATGGTTAATTAGTGAGGTTTTATATTTGTCGTAAAGTCACAAAAATTGTTTACTTACAAATTATTGGTTTGTGATTCCGTCCAGCACGGTCACGTCAATTCATACACGACGCCAGCAGACGGCGACAAAATACACAAAAATAGCCATTAAACGATAAAATTGAAAATTTTTAGCTTGACAACACTATTACCAACTTCTACGTTTGTCCGTTTTTGACATTAAACAGTGTATGTTGAGACATTAAGCCATTTTAAGATTAATTCACCTTAATCACAAACCGGCACGCGACTTGTCCAGAAGTAGCAACAACTTTGGCGGAATTTTGTGTCAGATTAATCAGTGTTGGAAAAATGGCTTCTGCGAACCGAGCCAACTTATCGCCAACTACTTCGGAAAGATATCTGCAAAAAACAACGTATACAACAATAATAAATTAGCCAAAACTGTAATTTAAAAAAGTTGCTGGCGTGCACATGACATTGTGTAAGTTGCATAACTCTAAAGGTTGCGTTATTCTGGACGTCCGGCGCCGTCTGTCACTTTGCGTCACCATACGTTATCGTAGTTATTTGCGTACGATACCGCACGGTGCCGGACGGCGCCGTACAGATGACTGACAACACCGTGCGCGTGACGGACGGCGCCGCAGGTCAAAACATATAGCACAACCCTTATTCTTACGAAATTGTTATCACCATTCTTACAATAGAAAAATCCCATAACAGACTACATTTACATTAGAATGGACTCGGCAACGCAACAAATCATATTTCCAAGACACAAAAACTCTTTTAAGCACCCAAAAGAACGCAGACAATTTTTCCAGCCTTGTAGGTTCAGAGACCTCTCCTAGCTAACCAAAAGCTTACGCAATCGTAACGCATGCTTCTCGAACAATTTGCGAGCGCAAATCTTTAGTCGCAGTCACAAACGCTTCTTCAAGCCCAACTAACGATTGGAAAAATTCATCGTACTGATGTGCACTCGCTTTGAGTAAACTGCGAATTTGTTTCATCTCAAATTAGTAAAAAGAACGTGATACAACAGTCAACGTACAACGTCAAAAGGCGGCATAAACATCATCGCTAGATCATCATTTTTGTTCTAGACAGCGAAATAAAAAAAATCAGGCAAAGGGTGTGCTAATGTAATAACACATAGCGCGCAATATATATTTCGGTCCAAAGGACGAAAGAGGTGTGAATATCTGCCATGCTTTGTTTTCTATTTACAAACTACCATGGGGGTTCGCTATTGGAGTTAGTGTGAGGACCATCCCACTTGGCCACACCCAAAATCTCCGACGGGGCGCATCGAATGCCCAAATACATACCTGCTAGGCACCTACAACTTACAGCATTGACTCGTTCTTCCCAGCTTTTATCCGGATTTGCAAGAACAACGCGAATATTTTCCATTTGTTTCTGGAGCTCTTCAGGTGAGAAAAACTAAAATAAAATCATAAATCCTGCCGTAAATCCTCCATATGTATTTAAATACCGCGTACCAGGCTCGCTAAACAAATTTCGCAACATACAGATCAGCTCAGACAAAGTAAAATTGCTGGAACACCACACAACTTCGAACCAAACACTTTTATCAAGCTGCCAAAATTTTAACATGCCAAAATCACTCCGAACTCAATCATTAAAGGATATGAGAAGCTAAAATATACTAAAATTTATAAATCCGACCATTTCTGGGCTAACGACTCGAGTAACGAAACATATCTAACTACAACTAATATTTCTAAAAAGTACTTACCTGAACTTTAGGAACGTCTTCAAATGAGTCAAAAAATACTTCTTCGTCTACAGCACCAGCTCCTACAACAAATAGATTTGTACAAACATTGCCTGTACAATTTAACAATAATTACGGCTCAGATTCTTCGAAATATTTGCAAAAATCTTATTTGAAACCAGACCAAAAATGTGCGGAAGGAAACCACCCAAAGACCAAAAACAGTACAGTTACAGAGACAACACAAATCTACACAATGAAAATCACCGAAAGCATACACGGCGCGAATTGTGTTTACACACTTGCGACCACGGTGCAACCCGAATTCCAATTAGAATCCCGATTCAAAACGAGTTCTGGTTCCGATTCCGATAGCACAATCAATCGGAATAGGAAATTTGACATTTTAATTTTAGGCCTACTTGTTATGATATGTTGCATGAAAATTATGTATCATTAATCAATCAAATTGTATTCGATAAGTTAACTCATCAATAATTGATTGTAGCTTAGCTTTGAAGTTAAGAACCAAAAAATAATTGCCTATTTGTTCATGCAACGTTTTTGAGAATGTTTACCAGCCAACAGACACCCTCAAATATTATTATAGTTAATACAAATTATCCGTGTAGTCATAAAATTTGAAGTTCCGATTCCGATATAATGCAGTTCCGCTTTGCACCCTGCCTGCGATATAGATGGCGTAAACCAATCTGTTATTCAGGCTCCTAGGCCAAACCGCTATTTGCTTCAAACAGCAGATTGGCCTAGACCAACTGGTAATTGACCTGAATCGCAGATTGGCCTAAGAGAAATGCACAAAGTCATCTGATACACTTGAAGGTGCACTATACCAACAAATTTTATTTGTAAACTGGTTTGTGGTACGCCCTATGGCGCTACGCGTCCGCCGCTATTCTGGGAGCTGGACATCGTCAAAAGGCTGACGATAACGACCTACTCAAAAGGTGTAGCGCTACAATTGCACACTAAGTGGTCATGCAATAAAACACAGTTCTGAATACGAAACTATAAATTCAAAAATAAATCGGTTCTCAAATTAACATCAAGACGACATGTAATTTACCAACCCCGACAAAATAAAGCACGAGAAATGGTTCCGAAAAGCGGAAAATTACCAAATTATTAAAATCGGACAAAATATTAAAAATAACTATTGCCGAAAACGTACAGTTTGAATAATTGTAACTACTAAAACATACTATTTTATAAGATTCTCGTTAAATTTGATTGGTCGGCACAAACTCCTTGTTACTGGATTAAAGATAAGCTTGCTACATTGGCTATGTTTTCACTGTTTTTTGGACTTTGCTTACATAATCTTTCTAAAAAATTCTTTTTGTAAAAAAATTTCAAATTTTCTACAACTACTGCGTCCAACCAAGAGTTCACAATACTTTTAGGCAAGAGTATGCAACTTGTCCGAACTCTGCTTGGTACAAATTGAACCGGCCGCGCTGCATTTTTGTTCAGCCACCCAATTTGTGCGTAGATGTTTCTTGCACCATTAAAAATAATGATGTGGCACGCAAAAATCAACGCGCTGGGTACATTGTTCTTTACACAGAAGGTACCCAGTGGTACACTCTTATTAAAAGAGTGATTATCCACTCCTGGTTGTACTTTTTTGCACGCACTGCCAACCACTCGCAACAATGCGTGCAACATAATCTGCAATTCAGCTAAACGCAGCGCACATTTAAAGTATACAATAATTTATACATACAGACGTATTAAAAAGAAACAAGAAACAAACTCTGAACAAAACTGCAATACTGAATGAGAAATAAAAAATGCAACACTGATACCAGTGGAATAGACATATCATACAAGAACTGTGTTTACAAATCCGCAACTGCATAATTAAGAATCGATAACACTTTGACAAGACAATGCAATAACAGGCACCGGCGTAGCGAGGATTTTGATAAGGGTCGTACGTTCTACAAAAATTTCAAAGCCTGGTGCCTAGTGTACGTGATTTCTGGTATATGCAGTCAAGATTAAAATGGGGGTGGGGGGCAAAATGGTTTACTTAAATTTGAAAAAAGTTGTACGTTTGCCTCTTGTATACTGTTTGTGCGTTTAAGGTAAAGTTTTAGGCTTAGGTTAGGCCTCTTGCGAAAAGCCGATGGTTCAAATTTAGTGTCGCTGCCAGTTAAACTCGCATAAGTTGCATACTCTCTTGTCCAAAACGAAATACACAAAGCTGCCGAAGGTACTATATAAATAGTGACCACGAACAACATACCTCCTGTGGCACCACTGCCACTGCGACCCACACGTGATATCGCTAACAATAAATGCCACTCATATTAATTAAACATAATTTTCAAACCGTAACAAAAACACAAGCATGTGAATTTATTATACGTATTCAAATTTTTAAGAACAATACGTTTGAACGCGATTCGCAATATACTATCACAAAATTGTATAAGGTCAAAATGCAACAACTGTTCATTTTTCCAGTAACGTAAAAAGTAAAAAATTCTACTGCCAGTATAAGTTGGGACCGATATCAATGTTGGATTTCTTCAGGGACGTACCCACCGAGAGTGGGGCTGGGTGGGCCACGGCGTTCCCAATCGGAATCACGGCGTTCCCAGTCAGAATCAGTGAGTGTGTCAAAATTTATGTTTCGTACTAAAATTGCATAAGTTTGGCTTCTCGATTAATTCATGTCGTCGTTCAAAGGTAAAGATAAGGGTCATATTTCGCGTCCAGACCAGCATAAAACTAAATTTTGTTGTGATGGTACAAAAATGCGTTTGACTTTAAGCTCAATGTTTCAGCTTTCGTGCCGAAAATATTTCACATAAAAACGTCCAGATAGACCGAGTGAAGACAAGGGGGGTCAGTGAACGTACCTCAACGCGGCCCTTGAAATTCAATTTCTCGGGACATCACTGGATTTCTTGCAATGCAAACTGTAACTGCCAATAAACATATATCTTACCTCCTTTCGCACTCATAGCACCACGTTTTCCGGCAGGAACTGACGTTGATCGTGATTTACTCGTTGCGCTGGCTGATTTCTGAAATAGTAACAAACAAAAACATAAAAAATTTCACTAAAAATTTTTCACTGGCCGGAAATGAAATTTGAGGAATGTGTTTTGGATTTAAGGAAGTTACTCCTTTTTCGCTTTATAACGGTGAAAATCGTAGGAAACTACCATAAGACCCATAATTTTGTTTTGAATTAAAAAACTGCTATTTGGCTAGTGGGAGCGGCAGTCAGCCTAAACGGCCAAATCCACCCATAGTACAGCCCCTAAAATACCACCGGTTTGAATTTATATACCTAACTTATAAATTCTAAAATACAAATAACATGAGTTAGCATCACCTCTAAGCTTCAAAATAAATAAATTCCTTAAAATAGAATAAATTGTTAAAAATTTAAAACGATTAGCGCGATGTACATAAAATATCACGTGCACCGAATTTTGCCATACCCACTCCCTGATTGAGGGGTTATTAATTAGGCTTAAATATAGAACAAAGCGGAGTCCCGACTCAAGCAACATATTAAATGTATGCCATAATATATGCCAAAACAAATATTAACTGTATATCATTCAAGGTCAAGTGTCAAGTAAATACCCCCACATCAATTAAGATGGAACTACTCTTTGAGGACAACGTGACACTCATTATTTTAAGTGTGTAGATGGAGAAATGGCACATTCTTCTTCATCATACACTCTTAAAACTTCGCTTGAACATATAAGCAGGCAAGAAAAGGGAAACAGCACAGCACAATTCCAACAACCCCAATGTTTAAGAAATAATGATACATGAAAACTCCTAAAGGAAAATTCAACAATTTAAATATATATTAGATAACTTTAAATTTCTAAAAATAGCCGTCGGAAAATGTATCTGACTTAAAATTAGAATTTCCTATGTAACATAAAATAGAGAAAGCCGAAAAAAGATGGAAGCAAAACATCTACGTAGAGCTGACTAAAGGCAAACGACCAACTAAATGTGAAAATTGTTTTCAATCATATATTAGAAATTGTTTCTCCACTGAAAACAGGCTATAGTATTAAAGCTATTAAATTTGGTTCGAAAGACTTTTTACAGCAAAGCAAGCATTATCCAGCTACGTAAACTAAACGGTAAGATATTTCAGCAAAACTGTTACAACATCATTTGAGTCTGGCAACTCGAAATTAGTCCCGTCATAAGTCTCGGTTCCTTACCGAGACCGCGAATTCCTGTCTAAGTAAGTATACACCACGTGCATGTTCCAATAAACATTCAAAGCTCTAAATCCTTAAAAATATAACCAAATCACATACCAGGTATACTTTCCAGTATTTTTGCAAGAAAACTTAAATCGACTATTGCGTACACCCAAAACAGATCCTTATTTCAGCTTAGCATAGCACACAAACAAAATAAAAAACTAAAAAATAAACATCACCACACACCCCTTTTCTAGTGTTCTACACCTACCACCAAAGCATTATTAACCCGGGCAGTGCGCGTAACAGCCGTTCGCTGTGGCGCTGCAAGCAAGCCACGCGACGCGTTAGTTGAACTAGTCATTGCAGTACTACGCAACATGCCGGCAGCATTTCTTACATCCACCATTGTATTTGCAGGATGTTGTTGTTGACCCCAAGCAGACTGTTGTGCTGTTGGTTGTGAAAAATGGTTCAGCTTTCCTGGCGGCGGCGAAGAATCATTTGTGCCCGATGAATGAATACTACTCGGTGCTTTATACGAACCAGACGGGCGTGAGCCTCCAAAGCTTGGTTTGTTCGACCGACCTATGATATCGCAAAACATAAATATCAATAAATGAAAGTTGCCTCAAGATCTAGTCCGGTCCAAGCAAACCTTATCGCACAAGTTGCTGACTTGAAAAATTGTATGAAAACTACATGAAAGGACAAATTTCAAAACGTAATAATGTTAAATTTATGAAAACCTGGTAATTGTTGTGACAGGTATTCAACAAATAAAACATTATTTATTTCAAGTTTCATACTTAAGGAGCCATTCGGCCACTAACCATAAATTTTCAGGTGCCAATTCAAAATTCTGGCGCAAAAGCGAAATTGTACATGTTTAAAACATGACACATATGATAAATTCAAACTGTTTTGAGACGATACGTAGCCGAGTTGAAATAAAGCTTATACGCACATCAAGACACTGCACCGGCCAGAACCGTTATTTTTACCTGGCATAGCAGCAGCATTGTCGGTATGGTCAAAGCTCGATCCAACACGACCCGCACATGAACTCTCAGATACTAAACCAGCAGCTTTAGCATCAGCAAATCGTTCAAATATCGGTCCATATCTAAAATGATGACACGTAAAACATAATCCAACTACTTTAAAATAGTACCAGACCACATCTTCCTTTTCCTCATAATCTGGTGTGGTTACCAATAAGATACAGCAGCTACAACTTCAGTGAACACGGTATATACAAGTAAACAGTTAACCTTCAAAATCAAATCAAAACAGCCGACCCGCATGTGACTACCAATACATACCACAGTCAAATTCCTATTATTTTGCAGTTTTAAACATGTACATCAACGGCCCATTATGTCTGTACTTACTTCGCATCAGATAGTAATTTCCGCTTTATAATATCTTGTTGTAGGCGATCGCCAACGTGTATATACATCTCGACAATGGTATCAACAGCAGTATCTCGTACCTAAAATTACGATCACGAGAAATGAATAAAACTTGAAGCTTAATTTATTATTTACAATTTTAGCGTGTTTTTCTCAGTTATTCACTTGTCAGTGACATAAATGAGTGAACAAAAATCGGGTCCGCACATCATCGCAATGAAAATTAACTTGGGGTTCATGACTGGGTTGCATATCAAGAGACTGCTTTAATAAACAAGTTGAAGACATAGGCAACGTTACAGAAATATAAACTATGAATATATTTCCGCTACTTTAAGGCAAACCTTCAAATCCAATAACATTTACCTGGTTATTTGCGTCATTCGCCAACTTGCATATCAACGGTGTCATTTTAACAAGTTGTAAAGAACCAGTACCGTAGCTAAAACCAGAGTTATACAAACTTGATTCGTGACTTCATCATGACCTGTAGCATCAGCAGTTTTAGGGAATTTATAACCCAAACCGCAATACTCACTATTCCAACTAGAACTGTTTAACCGGAAGCTGCACTCAAGCCTTACGTGTATATCTCTGATAACCATTTACAATCAAATCAACATTGGACATTGTATAATTTTAGCGGCTCATGTAAAGATCCTGTGGGACTGCACCAGAGTAAGCTTAAGTTTTAGACTAATTTTTCTGCTTGGCTTAAGCTTAGGCTTACGAATATGTTCATTCTTAGGCTTAGGCCTAAGCTTAGGAATATGGTTATAATACTGTTCCGCCCCTGTTCTTTACATCGGCCATTTTAGCGAACAGCACTGCAATTCGTTTCATTTATAATACAAGCAATAATTTCTAAATTTATTTTTAAGCAATGATGAACAATTACAAACTTCTCGTTTTTCGTCTTCTCCCAACTCTCATCTCATGTATATACACAACAGCTTACTTTCGCAACGCTTGTTGCAATGTGACCATTGTGCCAACTCTAACGAGCCACTGCTTGTGCGTAAAACCGGACATCAGCTTATCAAATATAATCTGAAAGTAAGTTTTGAAATATTGCAAAACGATTTTAAAATTCTTTTCAAACTTTAAAAAGTACGTATCCATTGTACGTACGTAACTACTGCGACAGCTACAAATATACTGCGCAAGAAAATGATTGCTAATTGGAGCATGCGCCTAATGCAATTTTCAAAAGATTCTATGCAAAGAGCAATCTTATTTTTCACATCCTAACAACCATACACGAAACCTAATTTACCACCCTGTTCGGTAATTCTTCGTTCCTAATAGAACATTTCATTGTGCCACCGAAAACACTACAAGGTGTGGATAACATGTGTTAATTTTCAAAACTGTCATGCGTTAACCCTAAACTAACGAAAAATTGCGTTGTGTTAACGCAACCTTATAGTCTTTTCGGTGGCAAAATGAAATTTTTTATTGCGAACGATGAATAGCACTGTTCCCATTCAAGTAACAAAAAACTGCTTACCTGAGGACTTGCGCCAGGACTGCCCATAAGCTTGACCACTAACGCTTGAGCTTCGAGACGAACTTGTTCTCGTGTATCGCCAAAGCGTTCCATTACAGTCGGAGTTGCGTCCACCAGAAACGATACAGCAGACTCGCCAAGGGCGTCAATCGACGCAGATAAAATCTCAAGCGCAAGCAGCGCTACCTACAAAGAACGCATAAATAAAATAAACACAAGATTATATATACGTATATATATATATTATAATGTATTAATATAAATATTTTTTAACACCTCAAACAACTTTCGTTAACGCCCAAAACCATATGTAGTGTAGTGCTGTATACACATATGCGCAACTGACAAGGAATTGTAACAAAAAACGTTGATCATTATGTCGGTGACATTTTGAATGAAAACCCAACCTTAAAATTTGTCCCTGATAACCACTGACACATGATGTCAGTGAGCTGCGTGAGAAGATTAACATCGGCTTCCAATTCGCCACTGTTAATTGCATTGAGAATCTTTTGTCCATGTTCAAGTCTAGTTCTCGGATCCGGTTTGTTTTGACTTAACAACTCGGCTATTACAGACATGCTACACCATATAAACGTTTAAATGAGTCAAAATAAAAACAGCTCCGCATATGCCTGCAAAACACAAAAATTTATAAGCATATGCATGTTGATAACAAAACTACGATCAACCAAATATCAATTTATCCGTCGAAGCATTTAGTTCTGCGTTATAATTGCAATTTTAAACGTGACAATTGTACTTAATTTCAGCGACAGTGATGCATATGCAATATATACCTTCATATACAGCAGTATTAAAAACACGGAAAAACTAAGATACGTGTAATGTTGAGGTTTTTAAGACATAGAAACCTAAAAACTTCAACGTTGATTGTGAGTCGGCTTGACTCAGTGGTACCGCGATGGACCGAGATATGTATCAGCGATGAGTAAAGGGAACAAAATCTCACAAAAACCCCTTTTGTTTGAAGCCACAAGCACTCAGAATTAAAAACCATCGTACATTAAACTACCCAAATTATCACAATTACAACGCAATACTAAGCCCTCCCGGACCCCGATACATAACTTTAAATATATATTATGTTTCGTTCAAGAGAACCATGCAGCGTAGTTTCAGAAATACAAATAACAAGCAGTGGTACAGGTTTACGTATTTTAAAATCATTCTAAAAAATATTCCACGTGAGGCTACCAAAACAATTATCTCACCAGTGTAAAAGAATACCATTTCGCTTGAACTCGGGAACCACTGCTAAGACTTTAAAGGATGAAACCAGATATCAAAAATACAGGATACGGAGTCCGATACTTGACAAATGCTTAACTTCTAAATTAACCATATAGAGCCCTTCACGAAAATTTTGCTGTGGGTGCGGTGGTACTCGAGCCCACGACGTATGGATTACCGGCAGGCTGCTCTAAGCACTGAGCTACGCTGCCATGCATACTTTTCGCTGCAATGGCTCTATGTAACGTTGTGAGTATACGATGGATTCGGAGAAGTTTGGATTCGCGGTCCGGGGCGACTGCCTAAAGAAGGGGGGATGTGAGTATAAGCGGCTTGTGTATGTGCAGAGTGTGTAATGTTAAGACATATACATACTCGTGCACATATAATACCACCAGAGGAAATAATGATATCGGCCGCGTGGAGTAATGGGTAGCGCACCTGACTCGCGAGCGGGAGGTCCGAGGTTCGATTTCCGGCGTGGCCATATCTTTCGGAGAAATTGCGGGGAAAACCAATTATATTCGCCATATCTTTCGGAGAAAGGTCGGTAAGCATGTGAGACATGCTTGCCCGTTATGTGCACATGCAATATAGTGCAGTGCACTGTATGGTATGCTAGCTGGCAGCATACGGTCGACACATAGTCGACGAAAAATGCAGTTTGAGGCGGGCTACGTGGCGCAGTGGCAGAGTGCTCGCTTAAGGATCCATAGGCTGAAAGTTCGATCCCCGCTCTAGCCCGCTTTTCCAGCTGCTTAGTTAAAAGGTCTGATGTCCCTCAGTTCCTACCTAGACCGACATGGGGGCTACGCCGTGAGCGCAATGGTAAACTGCCGCGCTATGAACACGGTATCCAGTCGAAAATAAGATGGACGGTCAAGGGACGACCTTGTTGAAAATAAGGGCATGTAAGCATGTGAGACATGCTTGCCCGTTATGTGCACATGCAATATAGTGCAGTGCACTGTATGGTATGCTAGCTGGCAGCATACGGTCGACACATAGTCGACGAAAAATGCAGTTTGAGGCGGGCTACGTGGCGCAGTGGTAGAGTGCTCGCTTAAGGATCCATAGGCTGAGAGTTCGATCCCCGCTATAGCCCGCTTTTCCAGCTGCTTGGTAGAAAGGTCTGATGTCCCTGGTTCCTACCTTGACTGACAGTCGGCCGCGTGGTGTAATGGGCAGCGCGCTTGACTCGCGAGCGAGAGGTCCGAGGTTCGATTCCCGGCGTGGCCATATCTTTCGGAGAAATTAAGGGGGAAACCAATTATATTCGCCATATCTTTCGGAGAAAGGGGTCGTCCCAACCGTGCAGTTCTGACAAACGTAAGTTTGGTACAAGACAAGTATATGAATACGCCGCGAAACCCTATGAGCTGAAGAACGTCTCTTCCATTTCCCCATCAATCCCGCTAAATAATTCTAGTTAAGCAGTACCATATAAAGGAACCCTAGTTCGATGCTTAATAAATGGTTAATGTCTTAACCTTTTTCCGTTTGTACTATTGTTATAAACTAGCTATGTATGGAATTAAGTCAGTCACAACGGTATGTGGAAATTTTTATAAAATTTGAACCATCTCATTGCTAGCGTAAAAGCCGAAGGTTGTATGGTCTAACGTCCACCAATCTTTATGCGCCCTAATGGACCGGCCCTTATAAATAACACTGGCTTTTAATACTGAAGATTAACTTGTTTTACGGTAGCAAACTTGTCCATATTTCAACACACCTTAAGAAATCTTGGCTGGCACACTTGCCTTGATTTCCCCTTGTTCGGTCATTTAATATTCATAGAATTCAATGTTTTTGATCAGGATTGCATGGAACCCAAACAGATGTCAAGAATTATTGCAAGTTGTGAGAAACTAAGCGATCCCATGTACCAGGGCTATACCGGATATCCGCTTTCGTTTCAGTCATAGAAATACCGGAAATTACATTATCTCGTGCTTCAAATAGCTAAAGATCACGTATATATCGTAACTTTTCATTACAAATATGCAGCAATAGTTCGATGTGAAACAAAAATTAGAAATTCATCCAGTATCTTAAAAATATAGGTACATCCGCTATTTTTTCTATTAACCCCTTCTCAGCGCAGTGTATATACGTTAAATAGTACATATCGCACCGTGTTTAACAATTTCAACACGTATACATAGTACTAAATCACCACAAGACGTGTGAGCCCCCTCGGGCTCGAGCGTCAAACTCCTATAGCTGAGTGGTGATGGTATACGCCTCCCACTCCAGTCACTGGAGTTCGAAGCCTAGCATAAAAGTAGGTCTCAGGGGAAATAGAAAATATTCAGGGTGAGAAAGGTTAAACTTTTTAGAAAGCCCATTGAATATTTGCGCGCACTTCTAGTTGTGTTGGCAGAAAAATCAAACATCTTTGAAAGTGTCATACTATATTCGTTTTCCGTTTCCGTTATTTTTATCGCAATTCGTTCTTCTTTCCGTTTATTTTTGCAATCCGTTTAATACTTCCTGGCTTGGCTTCAGTTCATTAAGGTTAATTTTCTCAAACAGTCTTCAAGTTACCATTCGGGTCATAACCTCCGGCTCATAGCGCTCACGCGGTTTTGAGCTATTTCTGTGGTAAAGTAAACATTTTAATTTAACGCACTGGTTCGTTTTTATTAATAATAGAAAGAAATGTGTTGCACGAGCAGAATGCAAAGCGGACGGCAAAAATATCGGCAACAGTATATAGTGATCAAGATACGATATATTAAACGGAACGAATTACTGATCACGTTACACTGTAAATTCCAATGAGTTGATTAATCAACTCAGCTAGGAAGTCGGTGATTTCTGAATTAATATGAGTAAACATTGAGTCACTCTGAGTTGAGTTAACTCTGGGTGAGTTGGTTAATTAACTCAGCATGAATCGATTCAACTCAAAATTCTGAGTTCTGATAGTCCTAACTCAGACTGAGTGATTCAACTCATTCTGAGTTAAAATCAACTCACTGAAATTTACATTGTAGGTAAAAATACTGGAGTCGGAGAACAACAAAACTTTACCGGAGCCGGAGAAGAAGGTGATGGAAATTAGGTAGTTAAAATAATGTTTAATTTAATTTTTGCAAGTAAAAATGTGTTGATTGTTTGGTTTTACGCGTTTTTTATGTGTTTATAACGCTGAGGAGGCTAAAACTTAGGAATTCGTTCTGTTTGAAAAGTAATATTAGTCCAAATCTTCACCACCCGCCCTGGTATTTAATATATTGGAGCATATAATGCCGGTTTGCCAATCATAAACCTCCACTGATGATTACAATTAAACTTTAATTTCTTAAGACTTGAATAACGATTCAGACATTTCTTGAATAAAACATTTTTTGTAGGTTGTACTACATGTCAGGGTGCAACGGGAGGTGAAAAATACCGGAGCCGGAGGTCAACGAAACTTGCCGGAGGTGAGGTTAGCTTTAGGTATGATGGTTAATAGTTAATTTATCCAATATATATCTGCAATATGTTGTTTTATTTTACGGTAATTTTCGGCGAAATATCCGAAATTCTTTCCTGAAAATATTGCGACAAAAGTAAAACAAAACGCGTTTACACATAAACTTTGCAAAATTTTACTACCGCAATTGCCGGAACCTCCGGTAAAAATTGTACCGAAGCCGGAGGCCGAGTTTCTGCCGGAGCCAGAACTCCGGTTGTAACCTGCTACATGTGTAGCATTTATATTTATAGATTGGCCCAAACCATACATGACAAAGTTCAATTCTTTATTCTTGTTTTTGCTAGGCAAACTTGATACATGGGGTCTGACTTTTCCCGAAAATTTTTTGAGTATAATTTTCCTAGTAAATTCAGTCAGGATCTCCTTTTTCTACAATATGGGATTAATACATTTTAAACAGTGTCCAACCAACGGCCTGTTTCCGGCTCTGGCCGAAAATCGACCTCCGGCTATGGTAGAAATGTCGCCAGAGGTTACAGCAATTTCGGCAGCGAAATTTCGTATTTATTTTTAAAACATTTGACTATTTCGCGCATTTCGTTTTAACTTTTGGAACAATTTTGGGAAAAATTGACTAGATTTCATAAAAACTAAGCGTAACACCAACCGATCCAACAAACTAAACATGATTTCAACTACCTAAGTTCGCATCACCTCCAACATGGGATATTTTGTGGACCTCCTGCTCAGGTTTTTTCACCTCCGGTTGCACTCTGCTTCAAGAACACTTTTAGAATGAACCAATCGTATTATTCAAAACTGATGACATTTATTCGCTCGCATTATCGACAACAGGAATAATATGTTTATTTTTAAGAAAACCATACTCGAAACACGTGATTGTGCATGCCTCGAGTATTTGTAATACCATACATTTTAAGACACAATTTGATAAAGGAGCAAACAGCAGAATACAACTACAGCGTTACTGTAGTAGCGTAATGTCTCACTTTTTAGATATTTCGTTTACGTTATAGGTATATAACAGCAAAGGGTTTCAAATTTTCCGAGGTGGAAAATTTGTATTTAGCAATATAGCGGAGTGATTCCTATTTAAAGATTTGGTTTCCGATTGGTTTGTCGGAAAATCAAAGGTTTAGATTTTGTTCAAAAAACGTGAAGACTGTAATATTCAATCGTATAGCTTTAATTCCTGTCGCCCAAAACGAACAAAAGTTCTAACAGAACATAAACACATTTACGTAATAAACGTTTTTGCCATCAACGGCCATAGTTGTTCAGTCACAAACAATTGAAATGATAAACCATACTGTAGGGCGTTTCTAAATTTCAAACTTATATCATCCAAATGTACATCTGTTTCTACCGAAACTGAATTTGTATCGCCATTTGCAACGCTGAAATATCCAACACAATAAACTATCGCACTAAGTCTACGTTCTCTCATTAAGAAATATAGTCGACTTAATCGATTTTTTGTCCCTGAATAAATTTTAAAAGCATACATTTACTACGAATTAGAACTTTTACCTGATAATAACATTAAGGTTGTGCTTGCGATACAGCGTTGAAAAAATAAGCTCTTCGGTGTCGGTATTCGTGTCCAGATTGTGTTGTACGTCAAAACACAATTGATTTTGACAAATCATATCATCTGAAATAACAGATACCGAATAGTGAATTACATTGCCGGAACCGGATCTTAACCGAGTATTGCACCTAAATTTGTGCACTGGTTGAAGTATAAATTAGAATTAACTGTTAGCTTGAATTGTTGAATATAAATATTAAACGTCAGATTTTCAAGACACATGACTTATTTAGTTAGATACGCAGGATTAAATAGATATTCAGGGTGCGATCAGATATTAATTTACCGGATACCGCAACCGAATATTGAATTTTTACCGGAACCTGATATAAACCAGATATACTATGTAGTCGCGCAAAAGTATATTATTATGTTTAGTAAAAATAATTAAATGTTAGCTTGGATTTTAAATTTTATTTCAGTTATAACGAAAATCTTAACAGCTTTACTTGCCCGGAAAGGTAATTGCAGCCAGATGTTGAATAGGCTTTATGGTATCCGGGATCACAACCGTAAGAGTCTGGTACCCGGCAGGTTTACACCAGATACCAGATTCGGACATCGGTTTTGCCTTATATTAAACCGGAATCGCATCTCAGGTCGCCTCCTAGTAACACTGAATTTCCCTAGTGTGATGGAAGGGGCTACCACCCACATAGAAGCTTCTCCACTTTCTTTAGTTTACCTCAACTATATATTCCAACCTCCCTGCGGATAGAAAAATTCTTTACACTTCCAGATTTTTTAAGTAACACAAAGGTATATCGTCACACAGTAATTGTACCTCGAGACAGGGAACCTAAACTGCATATTTTTGCGTCTATGTACTTACTAGAAACATATCTAACAAAGTCACAACGCTAAAAAACATAATTTTCAAGGCTTGAAAAAATTAAATTCTCCCGATTCCCTACCGCATTTTGCTTCCCCCAGGTTTCCAATGGTAGTCAGGGGACGGCTGACACCCACTTAAGACACCGCAGGGAATCACCAGTCACAGATACCCCAGTCAATACGATATTACCTTCATCAATCAATTTATTCGCAATCAATTCTGTAGTTTCTTGTTCAAGTAATTTTGCTTCTTCCGCCCATGCGGACACAGGTGAAATATTATCATCACAATCTAAACATAAAAAGAGTTTAACATAACTTAAGTTGAAATGCGACTGTTATGAAGTGCTTAAATCGCGCAATAGTGTGTGCTTACTGAACAAAAATTAAACGATAGCATGGATTGAAAATGCAATTGTGACAAGTGTTTAATATACCCAGTCTACCTGTAAAAATCAGTTTTACGTATATATGACACAAGTCGCAAACATCCTTTCAGTTTATACATACTAAAGATTTGAGCCGGATGTCTGATTTACTGGCTAGTAAACTGAAACCGGGGGTCTATTTTTACAATATATCAACCAGTGTTGCTACAAGCAGTACAGTTATTCTTTTTCTCACACTTAATACGCAACAAATTGATTCTTTCAGGTAGGTACCGGAAATCTATTAACTAAACAATAGTGGATTCTGGTATTGCGACAGGCTGCGGTATGACTGCTAAAACATATATTAGACTCCTCGGTATTAAATCATGTCTTAAAACCAAAATGAAACAAGTTTTGGAATACCTGATTGGCTCTCAATACCGTGCTAAAAGGCTGAAGCAAAATACAATTTTGCATAAGACATATCAAAAGCTAGATTTTGTAGCATAACTTAACGCTCTATGTAGACTATAGGCTCTCTCAATAAGGTATGTAATTAAGAATAAATTATACCGTGTTTCCGCATTACGTTATTACTGATCAACCTATCTCGGGCAATCTGCACTGTTTCCAGCCGTTGTTCTAAACTTTTCACTTTGAGATCAAGGCCGTGACATTCGGATACCAAGTTCCACACACGATTGTAACTGAAATTTAACAGAAAAATACAGAAAAAACATTTACTTGCGACATTCAGATTTAGAAAATAAATTTTAACAGATGGCTATTACAAAATCTGCCGTCAAAAGTGAAGCGGACGAACAGAAAGCTCGGTCTTCCTGCGACAGAGTGCGGAATTTAATCAGGAACATGGTTTTGAAATTTTTTTGACATATTCGTAATCAGATCACCGTGGGAATTTTAAAAATATATTTACTTTGACTACCTTTTGTTTCGTTTTGTTTCCTTTTACCCTGTTTCCGCCATATTCCCTAGTTATGTCGTTATGCCTTCATATCACATACATAATTAAATTTCGAGAGTAATTTTTTGACTTTTTAATTAAGGAAACCGTTATGAAAATAGCAGAGCAAAGTAGAACTTACGTAGTTTAATTATAAAGTACTCAGTCGGTGGTAACGGGGGCAGAAGCCCATCGAAAACTTTCTTTGCAGCCGACCGATGCCGTTTCTTATCTTGAAAATGTGCAGATGCCGAATCGATCCCGATCCGAACTTTAGTTAAACGATTAAAATTTTATGAGAACGGTTCATTTCAATTATTTTTTCAAACACAAAGGCAACAGAGATAACAGTTTCCCTGACCAGACAAAGAGATATACGTACGTCAAGAAGTCAAAATGATCGCATTCAAACTCACTGTTATGTGCAAAAAGTATCGGCAAAGAATCGGCTTTTTGCATTGCCGGCGCTGATACTCACAAAAAGTGCCGATTATTATCGATGCGGATGCCGATGCCGATTAATCGGCACATGCCTCCTAGTCACACTAGTGGAATGACGTACGTAAGTATAATCTTTGAAATCCCAGGTCAAAGTGAGGGTAATTTGGGTGGCACCAATGACAAATCGAAGCTACAAAATCGCATCTGCAGTTTTTAAAACCACAAATGTGTACGATATATAAACACAAAAACGTACGTATTTTGCTGATGTTTTGGCAGCTTTCGAAGCATCTGCGAGTCGGGCTCCATGTCACAAGCAAACCTCCTACGTTCCAACTCGTTCATTAGAACTAATTCTTGAAGCTCGGTTTCGGGCATTGTTTGCATTTTGAAAATTATTATATACACTGTAGCAATATATCTAAAACAAATCACTGTTATCACTCGTAAAAGTCTCATGCAATAACTAACTTTTCACTTTCCAACTGTTGAAAAATCTAAAAAACTCCAATTGATAATGCTTGAATTGCAACGACAAGACCCAAGTCGGCCGCTGATTTAAGTCGATTTTGGAATTTAAGTCAAGTAAAAGGAGTTAACTTTACGGGTCGAAAGTCTTGCATTTGAAAGTTACCACAAATAATTCTAAAATAGCACTGAAAAAGCCAGGTTATTAAACTTACGTAAAAAGCCAAAACTACAAAACTTAAGTTAAATCAAAACTGAAGTTGGAATTACGCTTTAGTCTTGTTTCAGCAACTCGCCAATAAACATAATACATTATTCCCTAGCTAAATAATAATGTAGGGGTACAAAAGCTTGACTTTAGCCGTATGTCAACATTTTAATTATTTAATTTAATTTAATTTAATTTAATGGTTAGTTCAACTTAACTGAAGACTTTGCTTAACTTTAGTAGCTTTCAAGTATGTCGAAGGCTTTCGATAGTGATTTTAATCTTTGTGAGTTCTAAAAGAAAAGCTAATGTCGACTATTTTTGTTGCCAGAATGCACGTTAACATGATGCATGACATAAATGTACACAACGGGCAAACATTCTTAAGACTGTGCATTGTTTTGAAATACGTTGCAAAAGACTAGGTTAGCATATCTCTTTGCGTAAAAGTTGTGCGTTGCCCTGTTGCCTTAATGGAGTGTTTTGGTGAACTGTTTGTTTTATTTCTTTCTCTCTAGTTTTTTGTTCATTTGTTTCGTATGCTCTCAATCGTTTGTGTTTCAAATAAATTGATTGCAAATGGTTACAGCATAATGCTCAAACGAAGTTCCATTTTTACGTTATTCTCGTTATTTACATAGCTATATGACTCTTAAATCTTCGGGAAACGGTTCGTAGTCAAGTGTACGATATTGCGCAGTGAAACCTGCCAAGAAACTAACTTTTAACATCGCAGCCAAATTAGGGAGGTAATTTAAATGATGTCGAAATTTCTACTTCTATTAATCTCTATATTGTGATTAGTTTGAAGATCAAATGACGACCTGTTGAAAATTGGGGCATGTAAGCACGTGAGATGCGTGTCCTGGTGCATATGCAGTATATGCAATGCACGTTGTGTTGTGCGCTAGCCAGCAGCATATGATCAAACGACAATATAGTCGACGACAGAAGCAGAGGGATAGGTGGGCTATGTGGCGCAGTTGTAGAACGCTTGGACCAAATCAGACGATCTTGGGGTTATTTCACTCCCCAGAACACGGCAACAAATGTAGCAGTACGATGTGACGTCGCCGTTTTAAACAATTTTAGCGCTGTGACCTTTTCTAATTTATTTGCAAATGTCATTTTTTCAAAAAATTGAATGTGGTTTAGGTGGCATATTTGCTTAACCACAGACTTGACAACGACGTGCCATATTTTAAAATGTGGGAAATTGTGTGCTTTATGTCATGTTAGCAGCAACAAATGTTGCCAATTTTAATTTGATCAAGACACAAACCATTGTGTAGGTGCCCTTAATCAGCTATTTTACTGCAACACTGTTTCGTTCGTTACATATCTCAATAACTACTGGTTGTAGCTATATTGATATGCTACCCATAATATTAATGTGATGAGTATGTATAACAGAGTGTAAAAATATGCATAAATATAAACATTTGTTTGAGCAGGCTATCGTAAAAAGCATTACTCCAAATGTGGAATACAGTTTGATCCTTGTCGGAAAGTATAATCGTTACTTCACTGAAGTTGTTGTTGGCAACAAAACCCAACATTAAACAGTGCTTTTAAGCGGATGAACCTAGCTCAATGCATGCGTAATTTAATAATAGACATCAAACATAAACAGTTTAAGCAGAGTGCCAGTAAAGGTTCGGATTCCGATTTGGACTTGGGAAAAATTTGTTGTTCGAATTCGGTTGTGAAGAAGCCGAATCCAACAATGTTCGGTAATCTTTTTCAGTTTTAAATAATAAAAAAATTGTTTCAGATCACAAATGTCAAAACTATCGGGCACGAAATTTACAATGGATTCGGATTCGGATTTGGTCAAATCGGGGATTCGGCGTAAACCTGCTTACCCACCCAAATCTAACGAAACTACGATCGTGTTCGGGTGATGCCTGGCCTGGTGGTAATCAACCATTGGTCTATTAAAAACGACAAAACCCTCGATTTTACAAAACCTGATTGTCGTTAATGAAACCTTTGAAACGATTATTCTGGCAGGATTTGACAGAATGTGATGATACTTCGCAAAATAATTGAATGTGAGAAGATTTCTTTGGACGTTAGGCTTTTTATCGTGGAATAATTTTAACGCACCTTTTTATCTAGAAACTAACTATGTCATCTAAGACTGGTTCTAAAGGAAAAAGGACGAAATTCCATAAAACTTATTAAATTTAGCAGAATCAAATGTGTGAAAATTTGTATATACCATACAAAAGACGATGTTGTTCATAGAAACAGTTTAGCCCAAAATCATTGTTACGTATAAAACTTTAAAGCTTTATTGCTCAAAATGACCAAAATAAACTTTCGGCTTTTTGACTTTTCACGGCAGTATACTGGATTCTCCACAGCTTGAAAATTTCCGCCGGGGGCGTTTCCTGGGGGGGGCAGGAGTTTCCTGGGGGCAGCTAATTATGCTGGGAGCAGTTTTCCTTAGGGGCCCCCAGATGATCTGGGGGGTCCTGGGGGGCAGGCTTAAAATTTTGCAAGCCGACTTTTTGGACCATTTTTTATTGTAGATCGTGTTTCCAACTCAACTGAAGATTACTCATCGCCCAACATGACAAAAATTCCCCGCAAACGCTAATAATAATAATTTTAACTAATATTACTGACAACTTTACCAGAAGTTGAAAGAAGCGCAATTATATAAAATATAGATAATCTATAATTGAAACTGTGATTAACATATATTTTATATATTATTCACAGCTTCAGTTTATCATAAGGCTCAGGCGGGTTGAACTTGTTGCCGCAAGGTACTTTCGAATGCTGTATGCCCTGAAACGGTCTTTATATAATTGTGCTTTTTTCAGTTCGTTATTGAATTGTACTAGTTACTACCGGTATTTGTAACGCTATTAAAAATTATGAGTACTCAGCGTAATATAAAATCATATTTTGCCGAATGTCCGCCTCAAAAGAAGTCCAGGTCTTTACGTTTTAACTTTGAAAATTTTTGGTCTAGAAAAGTCCTGGGGGGCCCCAGCAAAAAAATTTGCTGGGGGGGGGGGGCATTTTGCTGGGGGCGGCAGAAAATTCGCCGGGGGGCCTTTCCTGGGGGCAGCAAAATTAAAAGTGCTGGGGGCCCCCGCCCCCCCGCTGTGGAGAAGCCAGGTATATGTGCAAGTCTCTGAGAAATAATAACGAAAAATACAACTTTAGATTTTTTCAATTTATCTGATTTATAGTTATAATGTTTCACGCACCTACAATTCCTTGTAGCAGGAATACACACTGAAAAAGATTACTTGAAATATTGTTTTTCTATTTTTCTAATCTTTCGACCCAAGGCGTTATTCGTTCTCTGCTACAAGTGTATACGTTGTGATTGGTTACTACCTTAATGAGCATAATTGATAAGCATAAATTAGGCGTTTTTACATTGTTTCACGAATTATTAGGGTGACAAGCAATCTAATTTCAGCAATAATGGGTTTTCGGGTGCGAGAAATCTGATAAATCGCCCACAAACCTTTAAAAGCGATTATCGAATAGTTAGCTAATGGCTAATTTGTATATTTGCTTAATTGACGAGACAAAATTAGGACTTTTTAATTTATTCCAATGTAATAATTATTAGGGTGGCTGAAGTGTTTCTGGGTGCGAGGAATCTGAGGAAATTGCTTAAAAACCTCCAAAACCGATATATGAATAGTTAGCTAATAACTAATTTGCATATTACCTTAATTGCTTACGTGTGTTCGAGCTTCGCGCAATAAATGTAGTCCCACTACGACTGGTGGTAAAAATACTCTTTCTTGATTGACTAAGTAATGGCTACCTGTTTGCCACCAAACAGCTTGTTTTAATGAGCTAAGTGGAATCGAGCTGGATTACGACAACTAATCATGTAACCAATGAGAAAACGTGCAGCTTTATCAGACATTTGGTCTAGCTGATATCGGAATTGGGCTGAATTACGACTTCGGCTGCGACATATAGTTTGAGTTTTAAATTATTTTTTGTGTTACTTTGTTCTGCTTTCAAAAAAAGCTATGAAATGTAATTTTGAATTTAGGCACAAATTTTTAGATTACGTACGTTATGCGCTATGTTTAGTATATATTAGCAGGTCTGCAGTTTAAATAATAGAAAATTAAGTTTTTTATTTCTAGTTAGACTGCGGTGTGTTAATGCGATTAATGCTCTGTTCGCATTGGGATTTTACGGATTAACCTGCTGAAAGGCGGCTGTGGTTAGCAAAGGTGGTAGAAAAACTACTTCAAGTAATGACTTTCAGACAAACAGTCTAAGACGTTTTTAATGTAATCTATTTGTTTGTGTAGATTCTGAAACCATAGCGACGCTGATGTAAAAATTATATTATATAAGGCTTTCCAATGCCGGTGTTTTACTTTTAATTCTTGTTTATAGGAATTACGTAGATGCGATTAATATTGCAACGCTCTTGTATACAATTTTAAATTCGTGTTTTGTAGGCGTATGAAGTGAATAGCTCAACTGCAATCGTAAAGAGATTTTGAGTTAATGTGCTGCCAATATATTTGCAAATAAAAGCATTATTTCCAAATAAACAAAGGTAGATACGTATTTTTTATGTTTGTTTCTAGTTGTAGGATTAGGGAGATTCAGATTTGATAGTGCGTTTAAATTTCAGGATGTTTTACAATGTGACTTCTCAAACTGAATAATTTTCGCCCGATGTAAGTTTGAGTGCGATTATTTTACGATATTGCGTCACGGCAGCGTCGTGGCAGGAACCCATTCATGTAAATATTCAGAAAAGACAATTGTAAGCCCTCTTTTTGAGTGTCAGTATCGATTCTGCAAAAAAATTTATGAGCACTATGGCGGGTTTTGGCCCTTAGCGTTAGCAGTGCGTGAAATGTTGTCAATTTCACTTCCTGGTGTATATCAGTACGTCTGATCACGAAACTGTGATGTCTGTTGCCTTTGTGTTTTAAAAAATTGCATGTGGTGCTCCTAACTGTTCATTAAAGCGTTAAGGTTGCGGTATACTCTATGTCCGGCGCCGTGAGTCAGCGTGCGTCACCCGTACGGCGCCGTCCGTCACTGTTCGTCGCCCGTACGGCGCCGTCCGTCACCGTTCCTACCACACGTCATTATCGTACGTGAGTTATTTGCGTACGACACCACACGGTGACGGACGGCTCCGTATGGGTGAAACACGGTGACGGACGGCGCCGTATGGGTGAAACACGGTGACGGACGGCGCCGTACGGTGACGCACGGTGACGGACGGCGCCGGACGTCAAAAAAGTATAGCGCATCCCTTAAACGTATTAAATGTGGTAAGTATTAGTATTTAGGTATAATTTGAAAAGAATCGGCATTGGCGAGCATTTTGGTATCGGCCCCCATCACTTCGCGGCAATAGTTTTAAGACTAACCATTAACCAAGCAGCATGGGTGGCACCGAGTTCACGATTTAACCGAATCTGAATCAATGGCTAATTTGTCGATCGCCAATTTAGTTGAATGTGAGACAAAGTAAAAGTTTGCTCTCAATTACAATTCTATTCGTAGAAAATATTTTCGTGTTACAATGTAGAATTTACAAAGTGTATGGATGTGCGCTGCACTGTATATACTACTATGTATATATGAAATGCTTGCAGTTGCTTTTTCATTATAACAGTATGTATATAATATATATTAAAATTCTGCTATTGTATTGAAGCATTGATGCGTCGAAATCTGTACCGACGTTGACTGCATTCATTGTTATATTTGTATGGAGCGGAGTGTATTATGTATCGTATATATTGTCTATAGTGCAACGTAAAGTTTACTAGTCTAATTCCTATAATTTAATATGAGAAAAGAATTTTTTTCTCAGAATTGAAAATAAAATATGAAGAAAACTGTGGTTGACGGTAACTGCGGAACGTTTATGTCATTTATGTATGTATGTATGTTTTGTATATTAGTTTATGCTTAAATCCGAGGCAGAAGATGGACGTTTTGGCATATCAGTACCGTCTCGGTGAACTAAGCGTGAGACAAACCCCATTACCTCAGGGTATCCATGGTTTCAGCCCCCGTTCCATGGCTTATATACTTATATAAATAATTTGTGTAGCCTAAAAATTAAAGTTAGGGTCCGTGTTTTTAATTGTGCGAGCGACTATCATTAGTTTAGTGATAGTTCTTGTAGCTTTCGAACCAGTAAATGAAGAAGTTAGTACAGTTTTGAATTGGGGTTCTATTACTGTGTCAGTCAACCTGTCGCTAATCTGAGATTGGAAAAAAGCGATACCGAGGCTGAGACCAGCTCAATCCTGAGACTTACCGAGACCGAGATCGCCCATCCCTGGGATGCTATACCTACGCAATTAAATCCAATATGGCCTTAGAGTGGAGTGTTGTGTCCGGATAGCGACGGGTAGGTGCTACTCCGTTGAGTTAAGTCAAGATACGTACGTCGTTGTCTTTATAGACTACAACTCCAGTTGCTGTGGTTGACTGACATGCCTGGGTGCGATTTTGGTGACTGGTAATAACATTAATGAGTTGGATTACAACAGTTATTACAGTTCAAGCCGATGTTAATTATCAGGTCTGCTCATAGAGACACTTCGAAACGAAAAGGCCTTCATAAATTTCAGACATCGAATTCCGGGTAGAAATGTAGAAACATTGTCATCAAATTGAATCATTATTGTCTTAATTACCCACATTTGAAAAATTTATTTTGTCTAAAATTTGTTCAAATAGCATCATTTTATGTACGTATTTTGTAGTTTACGCATTATGTTTGTTTATTGTTCGATTTTTAAAATAATCCTTCGTAGAAAACATTTTATAGACAATTGATATGAAAAATTGTTATTTTGAAGGAATGCAGCAACGCAATTAACAGTATTGTTTAGTGGTCGTAGTAGGATGATAAAAGGGACAGATAACATGATCCTAGTTATAGGAGGTATACACGTTTAGAATGCGTGTGACAATTTTTTGGGTTTGGATTAGGGCGATGATGGAAGTAGGGGAAGGGTGGCACCCCACGTAGATGGTTGGGCCCTGGCAGTATCGGGTTTTAAACAGGCATATCTCTATAATATTGTATATGTATTTTGTGCATATATGTATATATGTATGTAGTTAGTAAGAATTCTAATGGCAATAATGAAGTTTCGCGAAATGACAAAGTTTCCAATATTTAAATTGTTACGAATAATTTGCCACAACGCCGTAAAAATTACGGTTCCTGCATCATTGAATGCATGAACAGGAACAGAATTGAACTTTTGCAAGAATTCCGGCCGGAAGAGGAATTCTCGATGAACCTGGTATCAGGGGGCAGCGGGAATTCCGGTTGTGGCATTTTTTTTCACCTTCCGGTTTCGGCTCCGGTACTTGTTTTGCTGGAATTGAACATTCCTGTATTAAATTTTAGTCAGTGGAAATTAAGTTATTTTGCTAAAAAAATGACGATAAAAATTAAGCAGATTTCATTCGTATAGTACAAAAACGTTGACAATCGCGGAAAATCAACCATCGATGGTAGATTTCGCTTCTGTGGATTGTGAAAATCTAAAATACAGAAGATAAAGTCAATACTTATCTCCAACTGTGGGTTATTTCACCATTAATATTGCAAAAAAGAAAATTAAAATGAATTTTTCGGTGGCATGTACGTATATATACTTTTCATTTACCAATTCCAGTGAATTATAATTTCGGTTGCACCCTGTCTGGTATGTATATCTAAATAACAACTCGTAGCAGAGTAAATATTATTAAAAAATACCGGAAACGTGTATTACGTTTCTGCCGGATATAAACATTTATCGCGTGTTTCTGACAGGTAGAAATTAATAGCACCTGTTTATTTAAAAGTTTAAATTTTAGAAGACTAATGTACAATATAGATATATGCACATAGTGGTGTGCTAAGTGTTAGGGTTTTTCCCAGGGTGCAAACCGGAACTGGATTATACTGGAATCGGAACAGCAAATTTATATCGGAATCGGAACAGCAAATTTATATTGGAATCGGAATCGGAACAGCAAATTTATGATGGAATCGGAACAGCAAATTTATAATGGAATCGGAACAGCAAATTTATACCGGAATCCAAATCGGAACAGCAAATTTATACCGGAATCGGAACAGCAAATTTATACCGGAATCGGGATCGGAACAGCAAATTTATAGTGGAATCGGTATCGGAACAGCAAATTTATACCGGAATCGAAATCGGAACAGCAAATTTATACCGGAATCGGAACAGCAAATTTATACCGGAATCGAAATCTGAACAGCAAATTTATACCGGAATCGAAATCGGAACAGCAAATTAATACCGGAATCGAAATCGGAACAGCAAATTTATACCGGAATCGAAATCGGAACAGCAAATTTATACCGGAATCGAAATCGGAACAGCAAATTTATAATGGAATCGGAATCGGAACAGCAAATTTATAGTGGAATCGGAATCGGAACAGCAAATTTATATCGGAATCGGAACAGCAAATTTATACCGGAATCGGAATCGGAACAGCAAATTTATACCGGAATCGAAATCGGAACAGCAAATTTATACCGGAATCGAAATCGGAACAGCAAAATTATACCGGAATCGAAATCGGAACAGCAAATTTACACCGGAATCGGAATCGGAACAGCAAATTTATAGTGGAATCGGTATCGGAACAGCAAATTTTTAGTAAAATCTGAATCAGAACTACAAATATTGTGACTATACGGATAATTTGTTTTAACAAGTATAATATTGATTTAGAGTGTCTGTTGGCCGGCAACAATTCTCAAAAAACGTCTCATGAACAAGGAGGCGACTATTTTTTTGGTTCTTCAAAGGTAAACTACAATCAATTATTGATAAGTTAACTTATCGAAACCAATTTAATAGACAAATGCTGCAGAATTTTTCATATTTATACGTACAACATATCACAAAAAGTAGGCCTAAAATTAAAATGTAGAAATTCCGATTCCGATTGATTGTGCAATCGGAATCGGAATCGGAACTGGTTTTGAATCGGAATTTTAATCGCAATCTGAATTCCGATTGCACCCTGGTTTTTCCTATTGTCAATGCGAACGGCCCCACCAAAGTAAGAAATATCGAAATTTCTCAAGATTAATACGATATCATTCCTGCCGGATACCGGATGTTTACGGCGGTGATCCCAAATTTTAGAAAACTTATTTTTTCAAATGACCGTCTTTAGCATTCTTCGGCGATTGCATTTATGGGCAAGTCAAAAAGTTCAATATTTCATACGCTGAAATACAAATGAGAAATTTAACCTTAATTGTAATCTAGTAAACATAACAATGCACAAGTAGATGCTGTTATATCCGGTTAAACTCCGGTCACACTGTGGCTTGCTCCATTGGCGGGGCTTGGGGTCTAAGCCAGGTACCGGGCGCGGACCCAACTGTTGCGCCCGTGGGCCTTAGCGGGCCGGGTTTGGTGCTTTAGCGCAAACATTGGGACCGAGAGCCTAAATAAATCGGAAAAGTGCGTGACCTCTTTTTGTTCCATGAGCGCATGAAATAGACCTGCTAGTTTGATAATGAAATAAGATTTAGATAAGTATTTTTGAACATTAATCCCTTCTAATTTTCAAAAAAATACTGCGGTCATGGCGGAGCAAGGATTTTGAAAATCAGGGTTATTCATTAGTCCACTGTACTAACAAGCGAGTTTGTTGGCTATGTAGAATCTTGAACGGCAGACATTTCTGCTGTTACTTGGACAAATCCGTTAATTACGAAAATGGAAACACAGTGCAACTTGTGTGTTGTTAGCTCACTAGACGCGTGCTTGGTATATAAGCTGTTACGGACGAATCTGGACGGCATTTTGGTAAAGGTGGCAGCGTAGTAACCGGGAAATCGCAGTGGTTTGCTTTCGTCTGTCGTTAGAAATCTTGTAATAGTGGTATGTTTATACGGTGTGTTTTGTTTTGTTTTCTGCTATAAACTTGTATAAAATTCGCGGGCCTGGGAACATGCCCGGACCGAGTGTGATGCGCCTGGGCCCTAAACAACCGGGTCGGTTCCAACGCTGATCTAAGCACATATGGTATGCCCTCTATCCAGAGATTTACCGGATAATAAATTTTGTACCGGAACCCTATGTTCGGATAGAGGATGTATGTAAATTTGTGCACTGTACGTAGTTTATTGTGTACTAAATTAATTTTTAGCTTGGAATTTTCATTTTACTTCAGGGTAAACTGAAGTTTCTTGACTTGCCAGGAAATGCAGTACCAGCAAAATGTCTAGTATTTCCACATTAAAAACAGTAACGTTATTCGCGACCAAACCGGAAATATTCGGTATCTGGCAGGTTTTTGCTGGATACTAAACCGGAAGCCAGTATCCGGTCGATCCCTGCCTCTATCTTTCTCACCCATTGTACGTATACGCCCCTGGTACTTATAGTCGAAACAACGGTAGATACTTGCAATAGTGATTCATGACGTTCAGTGTTGTTGTGCAATAGAGACTTCAAAATCAATTCGCACAGTTATTTTTGTTGCAACAGTATTAATGTTACATTTATAGATATATTTTTCTCTGATATATATAATATATAATATATAAATATACGTATTTTTGCGTATTCGCGTATGTTTTTATGTTTTCTAAAATAAGGCACCGCAGATCGTTTGACACCGCCCAAGAGCCTCTGTATTGATGTGAAATTTGGAAAGTTTATGAAATTGAGAATAAAAATAGTTTTTTTTTCGGTTGTCCATTGATTTTTCTGTGTTCGAAATTATGGCAATTTTTTGGACATAAAATGCGTAGAAAATGAAGATGTTTTAAACGGGCAAACAGAACAATTTTTATCGATTTGGATGAGGGGGGGGGCGAACGACGACTTGTGTCTCTCGGTGTAGTCGATTGTAACAGTTTTTGTGAAGTAATCGTAGGAAATTTTAATGGTTCTCAGTGATCGGTGGGGGTATGAGATGGATTTTGTGACAGAAAAGGGTATTCGTCGTCATGCTGTGAACGGTTTCTCAAAGCTCGTGCAATAAGGTGAGATTACAGCACTGGCGGATCCAAGTGGGGTCATGTGTCGGCCCGGATCCGCGAACAGAGATCCAAACCAATGGTTTGTATTTGTATTGAGGTTTAGCGCTTAAATGGCGTTCGGATGTTCGCTCGTGAGTCTTAGCTGCTATTATAGATAGCGCCTTCTCTGTTAAGAAATTTCTGGATCCGCCACGGGTCGGGTGCAACCGAAATTGCAATTTACACGCGCCCGAACCGGACCTGGAAAAAATTACCAGTAACGGAACCGGGAAATGAAAAATACATGCCACCGAAAAAAATCATTTTAATTTTCTCTTTTTGCAATAATATTGGTGAAATAACCTTAGTTGGAGATAGGTATATATTCACTTTATCTGCTGTATTTTAGATTTTCATAATCCAAGGAAGCGAAATTTACCATCGACGGTTTATTTTCGTCGGTTTAGCATTTATCATGTAGTTGGCGAGTGGTTTTTAACCTGACGAACGCTAGCAATTGCATGTCTTAAATTGACAGTGGTAGGGCCAATCGAATGCTAAAATGAGGCTGAATTTGTTCGCTTATCATTGGATGATTCCGAAATTTACAAGAGCTATCGCGATTGCCAACTGGTGATAGGTGCTACATATATATTTATTGAGACTATATGTGCGAGCTCAAATGTTAACTCAGTTTAAACCATTGTTATGTGTATATGTGAATAATGCAATTTTAACGGCTATTGTGGTAGAAGTGTTTTCATTTATACTAAACTTAGATTTTCGTTTTAGTGTCAATTCTATTGTATTCAGAGGTGCTCGCATCAGTGACTCGTAATCTTGAGAATATTTCGGTTCTTTGGTTCGCCCCATCGACTGTGTTGGGTAGGCTGCAGGGACAGGTTTGGACGGCACGTGGACTTATGAATTTTGTACTGGTTAATGTGAAGTTATAGAGATGCCTGGAGTATGAGGACCCCGACGCCGGGGTCAAATTTCTAATGGAATCTTTACATGACTCCATGCGTCTTGAAGAGCTGAACGAAAATCAGGTGGTTAGTTGTACTGTTCATCGTTATGATGCGTACAGCATATCAGATAGCAAACTTTGGGTCGATTCAGCGTTTCATTTGTGAACAAAACATGTCTGTCTAGCAATAAACGGCTATTTTGACGAAACAAAATACATTCGTACAGAAATTTTATTGGTCCTGGTTGGTAGAGCTTGCTGCATTGGCCCCCAAACCCGGGGTCAACTCGAACAGGTAACGGGATGGACGTTGTTTTCGTTTGAATCATCTTCAACGAGTTTGTAGGCAATAATATGTTGAATATAATTTGATATTTTTGTGCTTAATTTCACAAATTTGGCGTTTTTCTACAAATTATTTGGTTGTATTTTTTCAGCGATTTATTATTTCTAGCAAAATCTATTAAATGTAATATTTTTTGTATTTTAAAGCTTTTATGTTTGTTGCATCGTTTCGCTGGAATCGACTCAGATGAGACACATTTTGGAGTAATTTATTTATTTTTGTTGCCGCGCTGTCTGTATTGATTTGGTTGGCCGCTGGGAACGAAATGGTGTCGGCGTGTGCTTTGATCGCTGTGGTTCGAGTGATTCAAGTGGCGGTCGGTGTGGAGTTGGACGAAGCTGGTAAGATGTTTGCTTGCTAATGGTATTGGTTTATCGTGAGCGAAATAGTGAATTTGATGAATGCTTTGGGGGGTAAGTGTACAAAGGATTTAGCTGTTTGTTGCTTTTCATTGATGTTGCGCTGCTTAAGATTCAGGTGCTAATTTACCTGCCTAACAATGTTTTGTTGATATTTATTTTTAGGCTCGAGGCCAATCGACTCACACAACGCAAAAGCTCAAGATAACATCACAATCTTCAGTGACGATGGTGCTATACGGGATCGTTCCATATCACAAAGTTTTGCTCAATCTTTTGTGTCTTTGCCAAGTACACATGCTCCTGGTTTGCCTGAGACTTTGCGTCGGCGGAATTTAGAAATTCAGGCAATGTCGGGGAACATTAAAAAGTCAGGGATTTATAACCAAAGTGATGCGAATGGTTCTCAAATTGGTAACGAATTCGATTTGTCACATCGTAGATTGACAGAGATTGAACCTACGGCACCTGATAGCTATCAGACAAGTTTCGCTCATATTTTTCATAGTTTGGTGGATTCACAGCTGAACAGTAGTGAAGGGGATTATGGTGAGGGACCCCAAGGATTGGGGAAGCCTACGGTTGTTGCCAAGAAACCGATGATGTTGGTCAAAGCAAACGAGCGATATTTTGATCAGGTTGTTCTGGATGGGGATAGTCAGAATCGCGACAGAGGATCGAATGTGGTTCTCAGTGATTCACCGTTGCGTGTTGATGGAACCAGTAATGGCGGTGATACCTCAGAAAATTTGGATGATAAAGGGTTTTTCACCCCTCAGGCTCGGACAACACCAGCGCGTGGCTTACGCCGAGCGGATACCGAAGGCTTAAACAGCGGACCAACCCGTTTTGGGCGGAATAAACCAACTAAGCTCGTGCCTGGTGAGTGAAGTTTTAAAATTCTGAAATTAGGCAGGGTGGAATCTAAATTCCTTTTCCAGTGTGGAAAGTTTGTGTTTTTTGGAACGGTTTCGGTTTTAAAGCGTTACTTTTTTGTTGTTTTCACAGTATTTTTGCATGTCGATAAGATTTGTTTAAAAAGTATTATGCTGTTTAATATTTTTCCACACACCAGCTCTTGTTGGCATCCGTTTAGGAATTTCTATCAGTATCATGACAGAAACGGATTTGTTCCCTGTGATCAGGGGCGTACGCAAGAATGTAAAAGGGAGGGCGGATCTATACAACGTTAAGGCTACAAAATTGTTGGATGTTTTTCTTCACAGGTAATGTTTTGTATTGACGGCGAAAAGAGGTGGTCTCGCACCCCTTGCGTACGCCTCTATCCATGATAGCTTAGTCGTTCTTTCAGGTCCGAGCATTCCTCATCCGACGTTTTCGATTCGGCCAGATCCAGCATTTCCTCATACGATTCTGTTGATTGAATATTCACCGGACGCTGGTCAGCGATATAGGGTGAGCGTTTATTTCTCTTTGAGTTCTTTGTTTGGAAGCGAACGTCTTCGGTGGTTTTTTTGTGATCCACGAATGGCGTAGAAGAGACCGACAGGTTGATAAGAATATAATAATGGTATAAAAGATAAAATGGTGCTTGAGTTTACAAGTGAATTTTCGATTTCTGGTTTGTTGTCTCGTTGTTCTGCGTGTTGTTTGAACACATTAGTACGTGTGCTGTAGTTTGATGCATAGTATTTTCATTCGCGTCAGGATACAACTTGAGTAACAGTATGCGATTGAGTTCAGGGCGTCGCGTCTGCGATTTTATAATCTTGTTTTAGTTGGGTGTGGGAATTGGTATGACAAGTTCTTCAACCAATTTAAGCCGGTTAGCAGGGTGCCAACGTTATTACGGTTTCGGTGGTAAAATCCGGTATTTTGCTTATTTATGCGCTGAGTTGAACCAGAATTATGCAGGATCCTGAATTTTTCGCGGTTTTGTGGCAAATTATTCGTAATCATTGGAAACTTTGTCTTTGAAAAATTGTTATTTGAAATGAGGAAATAAGTTTTTGCAATTATTTCACTTTAATTTGTTCACTTTTTTTAATAAACTGTTTCTGTTGAGTTTTCGCAAAATTGATGATGATATAGTTGAAAATTCGCTTAAGCTCTGGTGGCCTCGTGCTGGTTAATATGTAAAACAGTGTTTGTTGTGTTTCAGGTGAATTTCACAGATTTGTCCGCGTTAGACGGATTTCCACCGGCGTCTTATTTGATTTCAAGTAACCCGTTTCGTGTTCATCAGCTGTCACCCGGGCATCGGTACCGGTTTGAAATATTTAGTATTGATCAAACTCGTGCCGGCTCGACGAGGACCGGAGCCACTGACGCACAACCTGCAGTTCAACCCGTTTTGATTCATACTGAAATACAAATGACAGGTGACTTCTAGTACCAATGACATTATTTCAAGACAAAAACTTAGAATTTTTCTTTGGGATTTTTGTAAAAGCGAAAATTAAAAAAAACGAAGACTGGCTAAATGGTTCAAATCCGTTCTGTACAACGAGAACTTGAAGCTTAGATTGCAACTGCAAGTTTATTAATGTGTTTCAGAACAAAAATTGCAGTTGCAAGTTTTTTGTCAAAAATTTGCACTTGCAAATTGGCAATTGCAGCTGCGAGTTCTCGCTGCAAACGTTTGCCCGTATGAATGCGGCTCTGGTTATATTGTATGGTTGTCGAAATATCGCATTGAAGCTAACAAGCTAACTTAGCTGAAATGATTTGTTTACGTGGATGGTTTATTTATTTGTTCACGTTAGGGCGACTTGTTGAAATACTTTTAAGTAGTTAGTGCATTTTAAGGTTATAATATTTTTTAAATTTTCTTCAGATCCAATTGTGCCAAATTTTCATCGTGATAAAATCGAAGTAACTACTGATAGCATCAAGCTCTCAGCGCTCAAAGGACGGGACTATTTGCAGGTGAGCGGTTTATTTGCATCTTAAATTTAATTGTCCGTTCTTTGGAAACAGCTTAAAAATGGAACAATATTTTACTTGTTGTTTAGTTTTACGCAATATCGTACAAAAATGATTTCTGGACAAATAAATTTGGTAAAGTGTTCCGACAGCCGAGCCGGACCAGCATAAATATTCCTAAAGTGATCTAAATGGGATTGTATTAAGTTTAAGCAATTTGTAAGCTAATGTGTGCGCTGTTGATTTAGGATTATTTTCTCGTAAGTTACACACAAGTCAATCCAGAGCCGATCAAACAACATCCACCGCTCAACATAACGGATTCACCAAACAGCCAACAGATTGAAATATTGCTCAAACGTCTACAGGCTGGAACGAGCTATAATGTTACGGTACAAACGTTTCGGATTGGTCGATCTTCGGCACCGTGGAGCGCGATTGTAACGACGGGTATGTGTACAGTATAATCTACTAAAAGAGGCGAAGAACTTTTAGCTCATGGTGGTAAAAACGTTCGATTTGTGTTATGTCATGCTGTTGTTTATATGCTGTCGAAAGCTGGATTGTTCATTAATTTTTTACAATAGGAAGTATACCATTTTTATACAATAGTATATAATATTTTTAGTTTAAGAGTTTCCAAAATAATGTTTTTTGAAAACTGAGAGTATAGTGAAAATTGGACGCATAAACATTCAGTTCGAATCCACTGATGGAAAAGTTGAATCCGGCAGGGATCGGATTCGGATCGGTGAAATTATGAGTTTGGTGCCAAATAGGTGAATCAGTACAGGTTAATTGAGTAGCTGACGTAGATTTGTTGTGACTTATTTTTAAGGGCGTCAATTTCTTTGATGTATTTTTATTCTGTTTTAGTGCCGCATCGTCCTCGCAATTTTACGGTCCGCACACGTGGCTCTTCATTTTTGTTCCTGTCATGGGATGTGCCTAATGATTCCGGGTTTGATGGATATCATTTGACATGGTGGCCGACCGGCGTATTAGAAACTGATTTAAATGAGGTACGTGTCTTGCTTGCGGTCGTGCTGACGGTGTATATTTGACTAGTTAAAATTGTTTTGTTTTTAGTTTAAACTCATCTCAGCAATCTTGAAGTATTAAACAAGGTTGTCAGGTCAGACGCAGTTTGTTTGAAATATTAATTATTGTGCAACATAAACCAAAACGGCGTTCGAACTTTGACTGGGTTTTGCTAATGAACTAACCAAAGCTTTGAAATTCTACAAATTGTTAAATCTGGTTTGTTTTTCAGATCCCTGATGTAAACCTGCAATCTACGCTGTACAACATTTCGAATCTCCAACCAGGGATACGATATCAATTGCAAGTGTTTACGCTCAAAAGCGATCGTGTCTCAGAGCCTGCAACGTTGTCGAATATATTTACAAGTATGAATTTTGACTGGTTTTAGTTTGAATTACACAAGGGCACGTATTCTCAAATGTATTTTGCTGTTATAATCTGTTAGTGATAGGTGTTGGAAGTTTCGAATTAGTGAACGGCGCGCTTCGAAAATCAGCACGTATTTCTGATTGAAGACTAAAATATAAGTAACACTTTGTTTGGCGGCGAAGCGGGTGTCGGTTTGTGATTATTGCAAAGGCTGTCTGTTTCTGGCTTCTCCACAGCGGGGGGCCCCCAGCACTTTTCGAAATTTTCATTTCCCCCGGGCGAAAATTTTGCCGCTCCCAGGAAAGCCCCCCCGGCGAATTTTCGGCCGCCCCCCAGCAAAATGCCCCCCAGCAAATTTTTTTGCTGGGGTGCCCCCAGTACTTTTCTAAGCCAAAAATTTTCAATGTTGAAACATAAAGACGTGGACTTTTTTTGAGGCGAACATTCGGCAAAATGTGATTTTATATTACGCTGAGTACTCATAATTTTTAATAGCGTTGCAAATACCGGTAGTAACTAGTACAATTCAATAATGAACTGAAAAAAGCACAATTATATAAAGACCGTTTCAGGGCATACAGCATTCGAAAGTACCTTGCAGCAACAAGTTCAACCCGCTTGAGCCTTATGATAAACTGAAGCTGTGACTAATATATAAAATATATGCTAATCACAGTTTCAATTATAGATTATCTATATTGTATATAATTGTGCTTCCTTTAACTTCTGGTACAGTTGTCAGTAATATTAGTTAAAATTATTGTTATTAGCGTTTGCGGGGAATTTTTGTCATGTTGAGCGATGAGTAATCTTCAGTTGAGTTGGAAACACGATCTAGAATAAAAAATGTTCCAAAAAGTCGGCTTGCAAAATTTTGAGCCTGCACCCCGGGACCCCCCCCCCCAGATCATCTGGGGCCCCCAGGAAAACTGCCCCCCAGCAAAATTAGCTGCCCCCCAGGAAACGCCCCCCGGCGGAAGTTTTCAAGCTGTGGAGAAGCCAGGGTTTTATACAAAAAATCGTAGATTTTTATCTTATGAATTTTATAATTTCATTGTTTGTGTTTATAGTTAATATGTAGCGTTACGGTTTAAGGCCCACTAGCGCCTTCGCATGTCACAATCACACCAGATTTTGACGTTGAAACGTTCGCCGCTCACGTTGTTTTACCTGCAGACGGCGGGTTTTATTCAAGTTGTCGGTTACGAGTCTCGCTTGCATCTGAAAGCGACGACACATTAGACACCCCGGCCAAGCTAAAGCTCCGAAATGGTATCCGTGATGAGCTTGGCCGTCAACCTAATCTCGATTTTGAACCCGGCTCCGAGCATGGTTTGAAATATCGAGTAGGAGAGTTGCTAACCGGCTCAGGTACCAAGCTGGTGGTTGATTTAAACGCGACCGCTGTTCAAGTGCCTGACCCGGATGTGGATAGCCGACGCGAGACTGATGACCCTACTACTGCTTCTGTGGTAACTCGATGTGAAATATCAACCTTGCCCCAAGGAGCGATTGTACCCGGGCAGCCGTATATTGTGTGGGCGGTCGGTGCTAGTGGACCAGGTGCAGAGTCGGAGCCGCATGTAGAGGTTATAGTGATACGTGAGTTTTTTTAAGATTTTATTGTTAAAGGGGTGGAGTGGTTTGTTATGTTGCGTGGTGGTTTTTGCGCAGCTGGTTAGTTACCTCACTTAGAAATAACCCCAGTTTTTATCAGTGTTGTCGATAGTAAACAGTAGTTTGTTGGCAAAAATGTTTTAAATTTTCGTTGTGCAAAAAATTATTTACTCAATCAAGATCATAATAATATTTCCTTTGGAATTATGGCGGCTCAGTAGTTTTAAATAGCGTAGAGATTGTAAAGACGATGATAGAGAAATATTGTTTGTCGCCCGAAAAATGCACGAGTGTAGAGTTTTTGGTTAAGTGAATAATAAGCGCTTTCGTCATAGTCTTCAGTTCAAATTTTAAGAGCTGTTTTTCAGCACCTGCATTTAACGAAACACGGTTTGATTTCACGTTTGAGACGGCAAGTGATCGTTTGTCTGTCAATTGGAAGCGTTTGTCGTTTTGGCGTTCGCTTATTGGTGACAATGGCAATATCACTGCGAAGTTGACCGTGGTCGAAGGTGCTCGCCAAAGTGAACGACGCAAGCTAATGCCAGTTGTGCAAAGTGTGGTAAGTACATAGCTAGCTTGAATTTCGTTAGTACTTAGCTAGCTTGAATTTCGTTATTACTTAGCTAGCTTGAAGTGTAGCTTTAATCAAGGGTATAGTAGCCAGGGTGCAACCGGAATTCCGGTTCCGGTTCCGGCATTTTTTCACCTTCCGGTTCCGGTTCCGGTAAATTTTTACCGGATTTAAAAATTCCGGTATTATAATTTGGCCGTTTTCTTAACTTTGCTAATTTTTAAGAATCTCTTTTGAAAGCCACTTGTACTCCGAATATAAGCCATTGATGGTGGATTTCACTTCAGTCGATGATGAAAATCTAAAATACAACAAATAAAATAAATACCTATGTTCGACTAAGGTTGTTTCACAAATAATCGAGCAAAAAATACGATTAAAATGAAATTTTTGGTGAAATGCATTTTTCACTTTCCCGTTCCGGTAAAATTTTCAAATTCCGGTTCCGGTAAATTGTAATTCCGGTTGCACCCTGATGGTAGCAACCTTAACCTACAATTTGTATAAAGAATGAATTTGTCTAGAATGGTTTATGCGTGTTTTATGGGAAATAAACTGGCTTCAAATTCTGCAGAACGCGGTTAACTTATAGAAATCGAAGTTTTACACCATGTTTTATCAATAATCGGGACTACTTACAACTATTCGGATTCCATTTTAGATCTGGTGTTAGTTTTGGTACTATGATTTGATTTTATACCAAAATTTAGAGTTTACTGAAGCTGCGAGTTGCTATTTGAAATATTGAAGTGTATTTTAACACTCCTGGATTATATCAACTTATATATTTTGTGTTATGAGTTTCAGCGTGGCGTGAACGGCGGAAGCCTTGATTTTGCTGGTCTCATGTCTGGTGTATGTTATGAATGGGAAATTCGAACCAGCGTCAATGAGTATATTAGTGAAGATAAAATGGTGATTAACCAAAGAACAGGTATTTTATGAATGCTAAAGGGTTGGTTTGGCTAAACCATTGCGAAAAGTGCATAACGATCAGAAGGTCAGACATGTGAGCGTATGTTTGAAAGTGATGATTTGGCAATGTTTTATAAGTACATTCTATTATATTTAAATGCTTCTTATACAGATAGCCCCGATGTGAAAGTTTACGCGTCAAAGGTTACCTCATCGTCTGCGTTGCTACTTATTGAGTCGACTGTGCCCGATGCTACGTTTTCACGGTCCTGCCGAATTAACCTATTTGGTAAGTGAGGCGGTGTTTTAAAAGTGCATGGTTGCTAGAAAGATTTAATCTGCATGCTTAACGGTAGATTCATAGGTCCATCATATTTGTGAAGAACGTTGATGATGATTGAAAAATGTTAACGTTAACATAACTACGGTTGAGTTTCTGAAACTCTACAAAGTACAACTTAGTACTTATAGTACGTGCTAAATAATTACTTAACCTTTTTGTCGTTTTAAAAAGCGTACTTAAGTGAACACATATGTCGCTGACTAAATTTGATATATTATAAATAAACCGTTCAGGTATATATACTAACCTTGTTCTAATAGAAATTGTAGATTCATGGTGCCCCCTTTATATGAAGCAAAACTTAGTTTCTCGTTGTAACTATGGTAAATTTATTAACTAAGGTGGGCCTGGAGGTCAGCATATATATTTTACGAGGAGCACAGACCGGACTGAAAAATTATATGTTTATTCGATTGCTATTAAAATGGAATGTGTTAACAGTGAACTTTGTAATTAGTTTTACCAAGAGTGGATAACCGCTATTTAATAAGAGTGTGCAACTGGGCGCAATTTGTGTAGAAAAAATGTAATCGGCACATGTTGCGTTTTTCCCTACCCCCCATTATTTAGAGGGGGTGCAACCGGTGCGAACCATGACAATGATCTCTTTATAGTTTAATTAGCTTTGGGAAAAATTCAAAGGGTGCGAATGCTTAGTTTCAGTTCAAGCTAAATTATTTCAGTTCAAAACAGTAAAGATCAGCAGGTATCAAATCAAACACTGCCAATGGTCGCGGGTCAACTACCTTCGCTTACTATTCAAAACCTACACCCTTATCGCATTTATGTGCCTGGCGGACAGCTCATATGCGGTTTGGACCCTCGAACAGGTCCTGATGGCCAAATTATCGGACCGGATTGTCCGGTTTCATCTAAAACTTTGATTGGCGATCCGTTTCAAACTTCGGAAGACGGTAAGCATTAGAGCGTGCGCAAAGTACCTTTATGGCATAATGCACAACGCTAAGCTAACCCTAACACAATAATATTTTTTGGTTTCGTTGTAAAATGTAAGCGCTTGAATGTGCTTAAGATTGACGTTTTCGGTTCTTGATTAAAGATTTGAGTATTTTCAAGTCACCGACGTCGTTAGATACTTTATAATGATTTAAGTAATGCTTGAACGTGATTTAAGAAAGCCAGCTATTCCTGTCGAAATTATTCTCATTTTAATTTTGTTTTGGATTTTAGTACCTGGCAAAGTAGCACAGGTCCGTGTCCGCCCGACTATGCCGTTTCGTGCCGCCGTTGAATGGGTCCCTCCGCGTGCTACACGAGGAGAAATTACCGGATATCAAATTGCGATCATTCCAGAGGTACGTCAGTGCAGGGTTTATTTGTTTTTATCATGGTTTCATTTAGTGAAAATAAGTTAAATACTGCATCGGTGTAAACTTTTGTCTCTACTTTTGTGTGCTGAGCTATAAAACTATTACTGTCCTGTGAATATTTTTATACATCAGCCAGAGCAAAAAATGTCGCAGTGTGAAGAAAAATGGTACTGATTCCAATACGCAAATTTTGAAATTTTGTTCAATTGTAATACACGTACACAGAAACAACTACTAGTTATACAATGGTTGGAAAATGAAAATATTGCAATTAATCGTGTGTTTAATTTTATTTTAAATTCTAACTACAGTGTAAAGTTTGCTTTTTACAGTGAACGACTCAGTGAGTCGTAATATATGTTAAAGTTGTATTCCAGTAGTCGTACAGTATTAAACAATACACACTAATGAAAACGTGAAAATGTGAACTTAATTATTAAATATGTTAAAAGAAATTTAACATAAATTGTATCTATACCGTTTAGTACTTTGCAAAACTAGCTAGAAATTTAGGTGAAATTTTGTGTTTTTCTGGAATTAAATGTGACTTTAAACACTGCCACATTCTTTATTGTGGCTGATGCATTACTCTTTCTCGTGGCGAACTTTGCTAATTGGAAAACCTTTTGCGTGTTCGTAGTAGCTGTTTTAGCCTTTAGAAATGCGTGCGACAACATATTTTAGATTCGATCTGGTGAAGCAGCATGGAATATAACGTTACAAAGCGCCTCGCGTGCGTCGTACATTATCAATAATTTAACTGGTGGATTTGAATATTCGTTCGCTGTTCGGGCACGCACCTCTGCTGGTTATGGTCCTCCGTCAATAATGCGTACAACAAAGATGCCTGTACTGGGTGAGTTTGTTGTCATTTTTGTAATTTTTAGTAGTTTTTGGTGCGTGTAGCTTGAGTTATTGTTACAGCGGGTGGCGTCTTAATGCGGAATTCCTTGGTGAAAAATTAAGTGACATAATCGGGATTTCATAGTCACCGTTTTTGATTGACAGACAGTTTGGAAGCTGTTCAGGGCCACACTACTTTTTAAAGTACAACTATTTTCTACCTTGAGACAAGAACTCACTTTGCTCTCTGTACACTTTGCTGCGTTGCATTTGTAGCCCCACCTACACCGCGTGGACATCCTCAAGTAATCGAAAGTACGATTCGTGAACGCGACTTTTCGATTTCATTCAGTCTGGCGGATCATTTTTCAACACAAAACGGTCTTTTACTCAAATATGCTGTGATAGTCGCCGAGTCACAAAGCTTAAAATTTACAAGCGGTGATGTCAAAGAGGGCATGGTATTTATTTAACATTGAAAAAATAATACAGAATAAATATCGTTATCGTTATTTTCCAAAATAAAAACCTGGACTGTGCCAAAAATTTGGCCAATAAAGATACACCGGGTAGATTTAATTTTCTAAGATTTACCAGTGCTTTATATTGAGAAATACCGTGAGAGAAAATGTTAATATACCGGATCCTGATTATACTTTTTGTAAGATTTTCTTAAAATGTATTTTTTTATTGTTTTTTAATTCATTTCTTAGTAGAACGTTGGTTCAGCGGGTAGACGTTACGAAATTTGTTTCTTATTGTTTTTAGAATTGGACTCGGGTCAGAGATATGGACGTATGGCCACCGTATATTGCAATTATGAAAACACTTCATCCAAGCAAAGAACTCGATAAAGGCCAAACAACATTGTTTATTGGCATGGATCCGAATTGTATTCGTGCATCGAATGGGTATGTTTATTTTTAATGTAACGGGGGTTCTGGAGTGGTCATGGAATTTTAGCTTGAGATAGCTACGCTTGGCTCTCAGTGGGGAAAACATATAAGCGCGTATTTAGTCATGTTTCGCAATGTTTTGACGACTTGGGTGTCAAGAAAATGCCGACCAGCCAAATAAGCAAGCGATTATGGACAAATTGCCCAAACTAACGTAATGTATGTGTCTGGCTTGGTATTTGAGTCTGAGTTATGATTGTTTTATTTTTTGGATGATTGAAATTAAATCAACGTTTTCGTTTAAGATACTGTAACGGACCGTTGCGACCTGGCCGAAAATATCAAGTGAAGATACGTGCGTACACGGCGCCTGACAAATACTCGGACACACAATACTCAAACGTTGTTAAAACCAGTAAGTTTGGCTCTAAAATAGTTGGACACTTTCAACGTTTATGCTGCATTGTTTTTGAATTGTTTTATTATTATCTTCATTTTCTTAATATGCAGCGGGCATCGCCCAGGCTGCATGCAATTGGAATATATTCTGGTTCGGCAAAAAATTTACATCTGGTGAATAATATGTAAGTTGAAAAAACAAATTTATGTTAAATAAAGAAGACTAAAATTTTTCGTGGTATATTAGACTGTTCTATTATTTTGTTTGCATAAAGTTTTATATGACGTCCAATCAGCTTTATGTATCCCGATTTGCGATTTTCAGCATCGAAATCCTCACCAGCTACCACAGCCGTAATTGTCATAGTAATCCTAGTAGTTGCTGCGTCTGTACTTGCGTTGGTTGGAAGTATAGTGTTCTTCCGTGCACGGGGCATTGATCCTTTAATTTGGTGTAAATCAAAACTTGCCGCCGCAGCCGTAGCTGCAGCAGGTGCCGGACAGTCTGGTGCGCAGTCTACGACTAGGCCTGATGGCGGCGTTGGGTATGATACACATTCGTACCATGGGCATAGTAATCGGTAAGTACTCGGCAGCAGTTGCGGACCCGTGTCCCAGTCACACTTGTATTTAAGTTTTCTGAAATCCTTGCGTGTCTTCCGTGGAAAATTTTATTGACACCAGCCGATTAAGCTGGACACGGTTGTGGCCAAATGTTTTTATATTACAGTTATGGGTATTTTCAACCTCTGTGTAGGCCATCAGGAAGACGGCGAAAGCTTTTCAAAATTTGTAACCTACGAATTTGATAAGTGAGGAAGAAAGACCTCCGAAGCGTAACTTATAAATCGCGTTACGTCACCTGATTCGAATATAATGTATCTTGAGCTTTAGTCCACTGTAAAACAGTTGATTATGTCGTATTAGAGTTATGTTTTTATTTATTGTGCCAATTTTTAATGTTAATTTTATTTGTTTCAGTGGTGCGAACAGCGTTAGCAATGGCCCTACCAGCCGAACTGACCGTATTCATCATTTGTTGCCGCTGCCTACAATTGTTCCGGGTTCGGAAATGGATCGAAGGTAATTTTCATCTCGACATTTTGGCCCATGTTAATTGTAAGGGCATGTCTGCAAAGCCTTAGTCTAAACCTAAGCATAAACCTAAACATAAGCTTAAGCCTAAATCTTCCAATCACTAAGTTTCTCTACCTCTCAGCGGGCAGGTCTCGACAACTGGAAGCCGGGGCGGCCGCCAGTGCTTACTTTCCAAAAAAGTGGCATCGCCGCTAAGAATTGGTTAAGTTTGTGGAATTAAAGAATTCGAATATATTAGAAAATTGAGCGATATACTATTGTCAAAATAGATCATCCTTTGACTCTTATTTGTTGTAAATTGATTTTAAAGTACTATCTAGTTACTGTATGTACAGGTAGTATTTTAATTTCAGCCGACCAGTTCACAGGAAAAGATTCTCAGAACACGTTCGACTTATGGCTGCGGATTCTGATTTTCGCTATTCAGAAGAGTATGAGGTAAGTGGAACAGCAATGTGTTATAATTGTCTGAATTTCAAAATTCCCTTACAAGACTTTCGAGAAGATGGAACAAACAATTTGGATTGATTAAAAGTTCTTGTTAAGTTTTAAACTGCAGTCAGTGTGTAAGAGAAGCCTACACAATAACTATTTGGATATAACAAAGACAGTGCTTGTCTGGTTGATACTTTGCTGTTTCGTTGTGTGTCAGGATTTGAAACACGTGGGCCGCGGTCAGCCAACAACTGCAGCAGATTTGGCATGCAATCGGGTCAAAAATCGATTCACAAACATTTTGCCTTACGATCACTCACGGGTCAAATTGGTGCCTGTCGACGATGAAGAAGGCTCTGATTATATTAATGCTAATTTTATTGCTGTAAGTGAATTAAACAGCAGCGTTTAGAAATTTAATTTCAGTTTCAAACGTATGTGAAGTTAACTTAAAAACAAACTACACATTCTGCAATTTTAATTTGCTAGTTATAGTGTGACATTGTGAATTTGGACGACATCACAGGTGTAGCCAACATTTTCGAAAGGATTTTATAAAAATTTCGAAAGGATTTGTTGTGTTACCAACTGAAACAATTAAAACTCCAAGTTAAAAATCACAAAGGGAAGATCGATCGTAAACTTCCTTGGCTTGCTTACGTCATTGACCGACAAATTCGGCGGTTTACAAGATATGTGTGTAAAACATTTTCGATTTCTCATATTGTTGTACGTGTCAATAATTACTGAAATAATTTTTGTTGCACATTTCAGTACTGTCTACTCTACATTGGCGCTTCCCCTTGGTTGAACTGCTATTTTGCATAGAGTAGCAAATTCATTTAGGACCCTTACTTATTGACTTGGATAGCTGATTGGCTTGCGACACATTATACCACTTCTAATCACTTTGATTTTTAGGGTTATAATTCACCACGTGAATTTATCGCAGCTCAGGGCCCATTGTCAGGGACACTGGATGATTTTTGGCGAATGGTTTGGGAAACCAATTGTCGTTGTATTGTCAATTTGACTCGTTGTATCGAAAAAGGCCGAGTAAGTGGTTTATTGTAGTAAAAGATGGAAATTCTTTATCAGCAGGAGTCTAGTGTGATAGACCCAAGTTTGATATCTTATTAAAGTACGCTCGAAGGTTAGTGAAGTATTTTTTTAATTTTCAGGAAAAGTGCCATCAGTATTGGCCGGAAGATACTGATCCTGTAATGTACGGCGACTATGAAGTTTGTATTATGAACGAAATACGGCATCCAGATTGGACTATGCGTGAATTTCGTGTCACATGTGTAAGCTCAGCTGTGTTTGCTGTGTTTAGCATTTTTAATAATTGTAGTACGAGTATAAAGTTAGCGTTTATTATTTGCTACTAAAATGGTACTTTAAATTTTGCTTTATGCTCGCTCAAATAAGCTTTCAAAATTATGATTACTTTTCGAACCAGTAGACGGCGAGTTTCAAATTTCAGCGCATTAATGTAGGTGTTCGTCAGTTGAAAAAATATCGCTAATGATAAGTGCTATACTCATTTGAGATACGGTAACTGATACAGACTTTAGCAACTTATTTGTTGAGCTAAAATTCGATATCTACCACAAGTTAGATTGTATGGGGCTACATATATCTGATTATTACTATAACTGTTCGATCGTGCTGTTTACGCTTCGTTCTTTGAAACTCCGTCGTGATACGGCTTTGAATCAAATGTTGAATAGTTTAATTATTTGAAATTTATATACATCGATTTTTCAGCTTGCAACAAACGAAGACCCACGCACCGTGCGCCAGTGCCATTATACAGCGTGGCCAGATTTTGGAGTTCCGGAAAAACCGCAATCGTTGATTAGATTTGTTCGTGCATTTCGCCTGAAAACACCTCCGAACTCACCTCCTGTTATTGTTCATTGCAGGTAACCTAAACTATCAGCCGATCAAAATAGCTGGTAGTAGCAAAATTTATTAGAGCTGTAACCTTATTCTCAACACTGGATAGCTATCACCGCCGTCAACTGATAATAAATGCTGCACGCGATTACGAGTATGGGCACAGGTTTCAGCTTTACTTAAAGACAAACTTTACAAATAGGCTTTACAGAACATATTGTTGTATGCAGCAGGGTGGCACCGAATCCACGATTTGACCGAAGCCGAGTGCATTGCTAAATTGCCAAGCCCGAATCCGAACCTTGCGTGTGCAAATTTCAGATATATCTATGATTTGTTTCAGAATATTAATCCAAATGCTGGTCGCTTAACTTTTCAACGTTAATATATTTCGCGCCCGACCTCAGTTCTGAGATTTGTGACCCGAAACAAAAAATATTGATTTATACAACAAATATAAATTAAACCTCAAATTTATATTGCTTAAAAATGAAAATCATATTGCACAGCCGAATCCGAACCTTTGTGGCCACCCTGCTGTCATTATGAAACACGAGTGCAGAGTGTGATGTGGATAACTGCTGTATATAATTGGGAATCTATAAGACGTTTCCGACAGAAATGTTAGCGAGTGATAATTAAATATTTTAAGAGATTTCAAAAATATTTTCCTTTTATTTGTTTTAGTGCTGGAGTTGGACGCTCAGGGACATTTATCACAATCGACCGTTTGATCCAACATCTCGAATCAGCGGATCTCATTGATATTTTTGGAATCGTTCATGAAATGCGACAAGACCGTGTCCTTATGGTCCAAACTGAAGTGAGTGTTATTTGTATTTGAAAAGAAGGAGCGGGGACTTGTTTGATTTTGATAAATAGATATTGTGAAGGAAAGCGGCTAGGAAATAATTATACGCAACATCATCAGAGGATCACCTACCACCCCCGTCCAAATCTGGATTTGTGTACCAGAGTTTATACCAGCACGTTACCCCTATTTAAGGGTCTTTTTCTTTCCAAATTTAGTCATTGGTATGCTGTTTATCAAGTGTTATACGGCTAGAACTGGCGCTAACATTGTATATAGTACGTATACGGATATTGACAGGCGTTGTTTTTCACTACGAATTTTCGATGTTTAATCATTTTTGGTTGACGGTTTTGAATTTGAAGCTGTTGTCCAGTGCTGAAGCGAATAAATTTATTCTTGGGTCCTACTGCTTCGTTTCTAACGTTAAAATAGCTCAGGTATGTTTATTTTTATTACTATTTCAGCAGCAATACATTTGCATTCATCAATGCATTCTTGCCGTTTTGGAATCGGATGTTGTTCATAGTTGCAATAATGCAAATGCAACAACAACTGCGAATGGCACAGAATCCAATACAGGGCAAACAGTGATTGGTAATGAATACAATGCATTTACGCAAGCGCCATTGCAAGCTGGGACGTTAGGAAATGGTATAAACAGCGGCGACCCGGTATCTGGTAGTAACGGTAATAGTACAGGTAGCAGTTATTCACAACCTAGCTCGATCACAAATTCACCCAGTGTCACAAGCCAGCACGGTATGGGCGTCCGTCATTCGGGACCGGCTCAAGGCTGTGTCCCACCTGGCGGTCCTTTGACGGCCGGCCGAAGGTTAAATGGACCTCCTGGTAATTCGGGCGCAGCTATTGTGGTCCCACCGGCAGAGTTACGACCCCCGGCGCCTTATCATCATAATCGAGGGTTCGAAGATGATGAGGGAATTGTTGAGTCTGGAGTGTGAAGTTTAATTGATTTTTTGGGTTGTTTGTATGAATTCTGGAGGGGGTGGAATGAAACCTCCCTTAATGCATAAATTATGTTCGTTTGTGTGTGAAGTTATCAAAAATGCGAACTTGCGTCTTGATGAAACATCAAACTTCAATAAAAAATTTATGTTTGCAAAATTAAAAGCTGTTAACGCAAAGAAGGTGGTGTAGGATTATTCTCGGTCCTGACGCGTTTACGACTCAGTTGCTTTGCCAACGATGAATTTTTGAAATATTTTAAAAAGTTCTCTAATTTTGGTTTTACAATTAATTATAGTTTAATTTGACAAAAAATTCTTCCAGTTTTGGGTGTCGAATACCAAAGGCCGCTCTGCAATGTGTGTAATTTTCATGTATAGCACCTTACTGCTTGACCAAATATCATTGCCTGTTGTTGTTATTCTTATGTTGTAACTTGAACTGTAATTATACTGCTTTTTTAACAGCGATAGAGGTTTTAGCTGGGGAGACAAAGGCTTTGGGCGATGTGTTTATAACCCAGTTTTGATTTCAAACAAAGCGAAATGTGCTGTCGACGGATCTGAAAATGTAATAAATTTCTAATTTTTTCATCGTTCTCTGGTTCTTACATTGCAAGGTATAAGTGCTACAAACGTTTGAGAATGCGGTCACAGAAATGTGAGACAAGTACAAACAACAATAGTTGTCACACATTACAATGCAATGCCTCATAAAGATAAACTGTAATTCTGCCGTTTTAAGTGCTATTGTTTTCTGTCTTCCTGTAATGATTCATGTTATACTTTTTTGGCCCATGTAAAGATCAGGGGCGGAACGTTTTTCTGTGGGACTGCAATGGAGCAAGCTTAAGCTTCAGACTAATTTTTTGCTTGGTTTAGGTGTAGGCTTAGGAATATGCTTATAATACTGTTCCACCGCTGTTCTTTACATTGGCCTTTTTTGTTTTATCATATTTTGATGTTGTTATAAGCCAGATGGGTACACTGTTATATTTTACAAATCAGAGAACGTTTCTTAGAGTGGGCCTATATTTCCTGATAACTAAAATATAACTGTATGCTGTAATCCGATGCTACCGAAATCTAAGTTGTAATAGAAAGTTTTTGTCTTGCGGCATCGCCCGTCGTCGGATAAGTATAACACGTCATGCATTTTTGTAACGATTATTGTTTTCATCGGAGTTGGTATATATTTCAAGCGTTGTCTTATTTACGTCTGGCCCGTGTTACTTTTAGGGGCGTCCAGGTTTCTGGTGGGTCTGTAAAAGAGTAGCACGTGATAAATCGCGCTACTCAAAAACATTTAATAATGCTCACACCAGATACCAATGAAAACGCGCTCTAAAACTATTGACCAATCGTTGGAAGATATAGTTTTGTTGTTCTCAAAATGGACTAATCACGTTACACCGTTTTCATATGATTTTAATTATTTTTTGACCAATTCTGAGCCGTTGCTACGGTGACAAGCGACTGTGACCATTTGGTGCGGTTGTTACGACATATATACATTGGATATATCAGAATGAACGAAAATCGCATATGCCGGGGCCGGGACTGTCGCTGGCAATCAAATTTTAAGCCAAAACTGTGTAGATAAACTCGTGTTAAATATGCTAAAACAATACACTATTAGTAGTTTTGTCAAAAATATGTTTTTAGACTTATTTTATATAAAATGTTGGTAACTGTAACTTCGAAAATTGTTCCACAGTTTCAAAAAAGCCCACTGAACAACAAAATTTCATTACTGAAACGTTCGAATCCAGCAATAATTCTAATTTTGCCATCGGTAGACTAATTACACCCAGGTGTTTTTTATGTATTTTGTTGTGTGTTTATTCTGTTTTTGCTATTTTTCCCGTATTTTGGTGCCGTTAATAATCTCAGTTGTGATATATGCATATGAACTTTTGCCCAGACAACATTTCATCTATAAAATATTTTGTGTTTGTATTTTTATACAATACATGTTTATATAGTTTTGTTTCAAACATTAATAAAGTGATCAACTGCTTGTAGCATTTTTGAGTTATAAGCGGTGCGTGTAGGTATCTGTGCCACTCTCGAATATATTTTAAACTAAAACTAAAACAAACTAAAACCAAATCTTAAGTCCACACCTTAAGGGAGTCCCCGGCTCCGCCTAGTCTCTCTTGGAAGTTAAGTTTAGGCTCAGGAATGTGGGATTCACGTTTATAACCGGGGCAGGTTCAAACGAAGATGAAAAATACATGAGCCGTAACCGAAGCGGGGTCAACAAAACTTCTGCAGTGGTCGTAATTTTGGAGCAACAATGTCATTCACTGCCAAAAACAATGACCGGAGTATCAAAATACGCTTTAAATTGCTAATTGTGTACCTATACACAATCCTTTTGTTGCAGAAACAGATAAGGTTAATTACCCTCCATTGTCACCCATCCTTGGCTGGTACCTCTTATATTAGATCAAAGTTCTTTCTGCAGGGTCTACTGTCAATGTAAAGAACAGGGGCGAAACAGCATTATAAGCCTATTCCTAAAATAACAAGCCTAAGCGTAAGAATGAGCATATTCCTTAGCCTAAGCCTCCCAAGTAAAAACAATATGTCTTAATATTAAATTTAAGAATGTGTTGCATAAACGATTAAAAGACAAATAATTCTGAAATACAAGTAGTTATTCTGGCTCAGGTTTGAATAATTTTTTCGTCATGTCCCACGTACTTTCGTGATAAAACAACGCAAATTCCGAAATTTTACAATTTCAGAAATAACGCAAATTCGGAAATTTTACATATTTCGGATAACTGGACACCAAGATGTAACCGGTGTCCGCTTCTGTTTCCGTTCTACGTTATAGAAATACCAGTCTTTAATCTTTACGTTCAAAATTACTTATAAATTTTAAAATTTCCGTTCATCCACCATTTTTTCTTCAAAATTTAGAAACCCGGTGAATATTTGCACATTTCAATTGTTTGCACAAAAGAAGCGTATTTGAAATTTATATACTGCTTCCGTTTCCTGCTTTCGTTAGCTTGCAAAACCGGCCGTTTTAAAATGACAAAAACAATTTTACTTTAAGAAAAATGACGTATACAATAACACATCCATGTGTCAATCACAAATCTATTAGCACTTTCCGTGTCCAACCATATAACCTCGATAACAGCAACCTATACTTCACTACAAGAGCCTCAAATGCTGTCAAAAAAATTGCAATACCTTCGCAAAAATTGTAAACTCACAACATAAAACACCTCCGCTTCCAAAACGATCACCGTTAATCGAAACGTTACCGCAAAATATGCATGAAATCATAAACGACACGATAAAAACTTAACACAATTATATATAACAACAATATTGTATGCCCTCCAAACATATATCGAGATCACATCCTTTATTTCTAGAAGAAACTATTTATTGGGAATTGACACAATCATTAAGCTAGTTAGGTATTTAAGAATGTGCTGCTTTCAGGGTAATTAAGCAAATATGAAAACTGACATTCCAAAACATATTTGATCAAACTTTTGATTACAGCATTAAAACACGAAAACTTTATCGCAAGGTCAAGCCGCAATAGTATAATGCAAACAACCCCAAACAATTACAAAATTATGGAATGTTGAAACGCTTGTATAGTTACACGCATCTGTTCCCGTTTTGAAATAAGACAAATACACAAACACGCGAAATTGACTTCGGCTATGTGTCAAAATGATATATACGCTATTCCGAGATGACGTGTAACATACATAAAACACGTTGCACAACGGACACTGCAACATACCACATCTTACAAAATTTCAAGTATAGAAGTAATAAATAAATAGGTATATTAAAGAAACACAAACGATCCCAAGGCAATACACACAATAATAAATCAACAGAAAGCCAGCATGCAACATACCAAGGTTCGACCGGATACCAAAAAGTACCACAGCCTGATACTTAAGCGCAAATTTCACAAAATTTTATATATGCCAGTTATTTTTCCCGCACGAGTCTTATTAGCTGGGTTCTCGAAATACCTGCAGATATCTACCATTTCAAACATAATTGTATAACACAGAGTTATGTTATATATCCGGCATTTCAAAAACCTGGGTCGGATTTCAGGCTGATACCAACTACTCACGAATATAAGACAACAAAATTTAAAAGGTTTTTACTTTATAACCAAAAGCTTTTGTGCCCTAAAATACCACAACAACGTTTCAAGATCTATATATCATTTAAGGGGCATATTGCGCCACTCAATGAACTATACTACTATATCACCAAAAGTTGCACAAGACTGTTACTGGTACGTAGATCTGACTGAGTGCAAGTCAACCATATGTTACAACATAAACGTCTATTAACGCAGCGTCGCTCAATCACATTTATATTGCAAAAAAACAACAAGAACACTAACATCGAAAGATGACCATAAGGCAAACAAAACATCAACGACCATCCATCCGACATACATTGCGCTGTTTAACGTAATGAAAGGGCATTTTAAAAAACAAGGGCAGACGAAATCAAACTACGCAGTTTCCAGTTACGTTGCTATAACTCGTCGGCCACAATTAGAGAGAAGGGCACATTAAAACCGGCGACATCCTGAATGAAAAAATGTTGCATCGATATCTAATTTGTTAAAACTAAGTTGAGATGAGCTTCCGGCGCTTGCGCTTTACAATTCGTCTTTATCAGCTTTCTTATCTTCCTAAAACAAAACAAACACACAAAACGAAGATAACTTGGAAATGCGAGCGTAACTAATAATGCAGCATAGTGAAATCATTGGAGCTATTTTGCTTTTTCTGCCCCCCAAACGTATACACGTGATAATATAGTCAAATATCCAGCTTTTATGACACACATACGATATAAGCGAAAACTGTACGTGTAACGCTAAGCTGGCAAACCGTCAATATTGCACAGATTCACTTCTGCTGTGTTCCACTGCATTGCATAGAACACTACAAAATGGACTTCTGTGCTAGAAATGTTGCATTCTGTTATTACGCGTTAAACACCAGAGCCATCAAGATAAGAACTGTAGTCACTGTTAAGGGTTCGCTCTTTCAAATGTTGGGACGTGCGAAAAATTGTACCAAAATTTCTAGCGGGGTGAGAATAATTATTTCAATGTGCGAAGTAGCTAATGTCAGTCACTGTCATAAACTGCAAACCGCCAAGCTAAAGGCGCAGTAGAAGGATGTAGTTTTTTGCCGGCGTAGTGCAGTCAACCCCGCCACAACCGCCTTCTTCCAACTTCATTTGTAACAAGAATTTATGCGAGATGGCGCATTAATTCTCAGTGCGCATCCCTTCAGGCTCAAAACATACCTCCTCTTCATCATCGTCTTCATCATCCTCATCATCGTCGGCGTCATCGTCGCCACCATCTTTGCTCTTTTCTGAAATCATCCCAATAGATAATTATTGGCCAAAATTAGAATTCAAATACAACCTTAACTATATTTAAAATTTTACGTCCGGACCGTCATCTCTGATGTAACCAAAAACCCTGTAATATGTACGTATATACTGCAGCCAGGGTGCCAACGGAATTACAAATTTCGGAAACGGAATCGGAAAATGAAAAATACATGCCACCAAAAAATTCATTTCAACTTTATCATAATTTTTACCGACCAACATTTAATACTGGAATTTTTAGTTCCGGTATAAATTTACTAGAACCAGAATCCCGGTCCTACCCTGATTGCTACACAAAACCCCCTTAAACTATATACATAGTTGTACATACCTTGTTCCTCTCGCTTTTTATCTTCTTCTTCTTGTTTCTTCCGGTCTTCTTCGTCCATCTTTTCTTTCATTTTCTTTTCAGCATCCTGTGCACAAACAAAGCAGACCACAATAAAGCATGTACATACAATCGAAACAAAAGTATGGTTAGCTTTTACTCAATTATCATGTCGTAAATCACCATTGCTTCGTAGCGTCCAACTCCGGGCAGGATACTTTCACCACGGAAAATGCCACAATTGCAATTACTGCCAGCCCACTAGAACATTCCAGAGAGATTCAACCGTCAGTCCAGAGTCACTAACCTTTGACTTGCCCCATGTGTCTTCAGCAAACTTTTTAGCTTCCTCAATGTCATCAGTAACTAATATGTTGTCGAAAATTGTTCCTGATTTTACCTGAAAAGGCATGCATATGATTACTATAATAAATCGTGCGTTGCGTAATATACAGGCAAAAGCGCAACGTACGATAATCCAATGGAAAAACTTGGACCCGACGGGGACAGGGAAGGTCACTGACTGCATTTGTTACGGCAAACGTTGATTTATAGATAGCTTTACCAATGTATCAACAACTAACAGGATTCACGAAACCCAAAATCGAACGTAGTCGTGTGCTCAATGTTACAAACTTCGTTCTACAAAAAAACTGAATAGAAGAAATTTAGTAGGCTAACAAACCATTAACTATAGACGACTTCGTATTAATAATAATAATAATAACTACTACCAACTACTGTTAAACTGCACTGTGTACCTGCCATAAATCAAAACCAATCGCTCCAATATCGTCGTACTTGTACAAGTACGGATCCGGCGTGTATTCTGGGTTGTCAATCTCTGGATGCACCCAAACGCCACTATAGTTGGGATTTTTAATTTGTTTTGGCTTCCATTCACCCTACAAATGATACATAAACTATTTCATTTGAAGTAGTTGTGGCTACATTGCATTATGACATAAGCGCGTAATGTTAGTACGCACGCTGTGATGGTATATGCCACTGGCGAATCCAAGGAGGAGGATACCCGGAGATAGAGCCCCGACAGTTATAACAATCAAAATTTTGAACTACTGTTTAGCACTGAAATAGCGTTTGGCTTCTCGACTGTGACTCCTTTCCAGGATTATAAAATTAAGGATCGGTGTCGGCAAAAATTTTGGGTATCGGTACATCACTATAGTCTATATTGTTCCAGTTGAATGAACCAAACTCGAGGAGTTTCTTCCGAACTGATTGGGCGTTTTTTTTTAAAATTCATCTTTATTGAATTGTTCAAAACAATTTTCGGTAATATCCTGATTCGGGTCTATATTTACACACATGTAAAAAATTAAATAACCAACCATATTAGCCCAGCACAATACAATTGCCCACCTTATAGTTCGGATTATCTATCATCGGTGGTTCCCACTCGCCATCCATTTCATCATCCCAGTCTTCCGGTTTTTTAGCGTCCGGATCTGGAATATGTTCTGGCTGATCCCAGTCCTGTAAACAACAAATCATGATAAAGTTTACAAAATGATAAAGATAAATATAATAAAATTGAGAACACAAACGCTGCTTGCAAAGAAGACACGACGTCGCATTTGCTACAGCAAATTGAGCAAAAAGAAAGACAGAAATAAATATTTTCTTTACAATAGATATCACCGAAAATTGATTTAATTTACTACAAACAAACAAAATCAACACGTGATTTTCTTGAGTCCAGTTCAAGTTCAAAATATATACAAACGCATGTACATGACAGACGACTTAGGTAAAGCGTTGCCATAGTTGCTTGAAGCGCACGCAATGCCACATGGCGTTTTAATATTACACTCGCTACCAAGACTGCAGCTCTAATATTCGCCGCCGTCCTGTAATTAAGTGTCTTATTTAGTTGTCCTGACATATATCATTTAGCTTAGCTTAGGTCAAATGGCAACAAAAGTTCGGATTCGGTTTTGAAAAAGCCGAATCCAGCAAGATTCGAAAACATGTGTTTGTGTTTTAAAATTGAGTTGCAACGACAGATGATTTTTTGCGAAAAATTTAGTACATGTGGTTGGAACTATAAACACTTCGTGTTACAATGAATTCTGATTTCTTGTATAGAACTAGATTCGATAAGCATACGTGTCAATGTTCAACAGCTTCAATTTTATACAATGCTTTTATCTAAGTGAATAGATTTTTCAAAGTACAGGTTCGGATTCGGAATCAAATTGGGCCAAATTGCAATGAAATGATCGGATTCGAAATAAATTAACTCGTAGGTTCGGTTGAATGCGGTGCATGAGCGCCAACCAAGGGGCGAGTGGATGTCGGGCTCCGGTTTAATATCTAACAAATACCTCAGATCCATGCATACATATGGGATCAGGGTCCACACTGGTTACAACAGGAACTTTACAATATTTTACACAAGCATGGACACGACAGAAATGTGTTTAACGGTAACGAAAGTTTAATTTTTTAAAGCCTGTCTAGTACTAGGGTAGCCGCTCGTGTATATGTTTAATTTAAGTCTTCGGTAGTTGCATCCAGGTTCAACTCAGCACAATTGGGCCATTTTGCCGAGAATTTACTGGTCCAGATCCTGGTTCCTTGTATAGAAAGATCCGTGTGCGCGTCCGGTTATCTATTTATTAAATGTTAGTAAATCTAGAATTCGAATCGGTAATCTAGCAAAAAACGCAATTCACAATACATTATTCACGTCGGGGTAAGTGTTGTGCGTAACTAAAACAGGGCCAATACTTTTAAGGTTGAATAGACAAATATTTCCATAACGGTGACCTGGATTAGGAAAATACTGGTTTATGCACTCACTACATCCATGAGTGTCCTTACGATCTACGATGCGTCTGCTGAATGCTGTGTACTTGAAAACCGTTTGCTCAGGACACGTAATCACTCATTGTAACACGACGCTCTGTTAGCAGTCCCGCCCTGGGTTCTGCCTTGTTCAGGCAAGGGCGTAAGAGCGCCACTGGTTACAAAATTCGGCTCGAATGTCATCATCATGGCAAACAGCGAATAAGGCAAAAGTTCTTGATGGAAAATCTTGCCAGTAGGCAGCTAGCTACGTACACATTGTTCTCTGTATCTCGTTGGTGGGGTGGGCATCCGCAGACCCGCACACTAAGTCCATCATGCCTCATGAGTTTGTGTTTGGAAAACTAATTGAAATGAATCGTTCCCAAAAACTTACGACCGTTTACGAATGTTATGGTTTAAGTGTTACCCGTTTATAATAGAGAAATATGGTAATCCTATCAATTCTTTAAACACCTTGTATTAAACTAAAATCGGCATCCGTTTCGGCATCCGCAAAATTTAAAATATGAACCGAAATCGGTAAAAACTTTGGTATCTGAATATCATTAGAATCGACCCCCAAAAAACAAAAAACGGAGAATCCAGATTATAAAATCACTTCCCAGGTCTGGCCTAGAACTTACATCGGGCTTAGTATCATCAGGATCATCGATATATTCTTTGTCATCCCAGTCTTCAGGCTTTTTCGCGTCAGGGTCTTTAATTTTCTTTGGTGGCAAGAAATCCTGAAACAACAAAGTGATATAGAAATTGACATACATACATACGTATATATTCGACAGTTTCAGAGTGTCCGCGGCATTTTGAGAACAATTTTTCCTGACTTCCAAGACAAAAATTACATTTTTCCCCTGATTTTTTGTACAAACAAGAATATTTTTCCTGATTGAAAAACTTCTTTACATGTATCTAACAGTGTCGATCTTTTGAGAACACACACCCACTGCGAAAATTTCGGATATAAAGTGCTGTCAGTCCAAGCACTATTAAATACAACATGGGATTCGACGCTATTTCAGGGCTGTGTTACTAAAATTATATTTGTATTATGTTGCAGATTCATCCTAATAACAATAGCCAGTCTGACTTCCCTAATTAGCGGACGAAATGAGATTATCAAAAGGTTGTTGTGATGCGCTAGACCCAGCATTTTGCTATTATGCGCAGACAAAACGGATGAATTTAGGTTTCGAAAGTCTTACTGTACATTGAAATTCGCGTATACTAATCGAATGCATGCCTCAGAATAGGTGGTTACCAAAGTTATCAACAGTACAGACTGATTCTGCGTGGTGCATGAAGTACTCATCATAGGCATGAAACTCGTTATCTTTCAACAAATTTCTCTACGTCAATCGCGGCGATGTGATTGGGATAAGTTAACACACTATACTACTTAAACTTACCCAATCGCCTTCCAACTCTCCTTTTTGAGCCTCTTCGTTGTCAATCAGCACTTGATACGTATTGTCAGGCTTAACAATCAGTGTGTACACGTGCGTCATTTCATCATCTTTGCATCGAATATCTTTTTTGATGAGCAAATTTTTGTCTTTATAATTAAATATTACGTGAACTTTTTTGGTACCCGGACCACAAATGTCAGGACCTGCAATTAAATGTAACCATATAATACGTCGGCGGTGATATACGAAATCATTCATTCAAACTTTTAGCGATTTTGTAGTTACTAAATTGTTAATTCAAAATGATTGCTTTTCATCTCGTGCTGTTTAGTACTTAAATAAGTTGCTGAACTAAAATATTTCATGAGTGATTTTGTGAGCTCAATGAAAACGAAAAAAGAAACTCGTTAAAACTAACTTAAGAAACGAAGTTTTAAAATTTATTCCAAATTTCTGTTACTGTTTCGGCAAAATTTACTTTAAGTAGCGAACCAGAAGAATTACGTATATAATCACACTCACCAAACATAATGTTATATTTTGTTTCGCCGTGAAAATCTGTCAAATCAGCATCGCCTGGCAACAGCTTTACGTAACCGCCACCACAATCGATGTTTTGTTCGTGTTTCACTGAAAACTGTATAACTAGCGGTTTGTCTTTGTTTGTGACTGATTTATCAAACTTTCGTGCCACCGAATAAAACCGTGCATCTTGTCCGGTTTGAATACCTAAAATAAGAGTAAATAAATATATTTAAATACCTTGGAATAAAAACACTGTATACTGCAGCTGTTAAATTTTCGTTTTATTAAGATATCCACCACCATTCAGCGTTGAATTGATATTTCTTCCTTGCTGGCATATAACAGAGACAAACTGAAGCACAAGCTACACTGTTGTAGTTTGGAAAAAAATTTCGAGGCGGGGGGCACAATCTGTTCTGCTATTATACATCTTTGTAATTTTGAACATGGTCACAGCACAGCTATAGAAGAAAGTTTTTTGTTTGGGAAATTTCCATAACAAAAGGGAAAACCTAACGTTTTAAAATACATTTCGGGAGAAGCCATCACAATCACCCTACCTACGACGACCCTACACAGGTAGCAAAACCAACTGAACAACTCAAGCTCCGTTCCGACGGCTTCAGATTGTTTCTAATAGTCACCAATTTTTGGTCTGTCCGCCCTAGTCGCTACATAACGACAATCATCATCAGCCAATATTTAAAGCTTACACAATGCATACGTATTAACCCCCCCCCCGAATTTTGAATTTTTAAAAAATTTTCAATTAACGGTAGGTTTCCCTCATTGCGGTTTTTTGTGGACGCATATATTGACATACACTTTCAACCAGAGCTCAGAGATTCTTCTATTCTTCCGACGTTGGCTCATCTCAAAAAATTGATAAAAACACTTAGCGAACGATTGTGGAACACCGCGATCTGGCCATGCAGCGATTTGAGGAACAGAATAACCTTTCCGGTTACCCAAAATTCTACTTTACAAAAGGAAATCCATGCACTTTGATTTTAATGCGACAAAGCACAAATAGTTGCATTTTCGCGTTTAGAACATTTAAGACATCGTGTAAAAAAAGGGTCATCCACATTATAGCATCTACGTACGCTATGTTAAAAAATTCTCCAGTCTATTCGGTTTGTCGGTCTCAAAACACTATAGCTTTGAATTAGGGTTGTACCGAAGGTGTTTTGAGACAGTGAGAGTTGCCCCGAGTCTGTTCGAAGGGTATGGGCACAGTAGCCAAGTGAGACCGCCCATCCCTGGCAGTAACGCAATCTTGTGCTGTAATTCGAAAGGTATGATTCCGGAGAGGATCATTTAAAAATCACCATCCGAAATTTTTTGTTTATAAAAAGTGCGGAATTTTTGCTTTTTAACAAAGCGACTTTCCGGCGGGTGGATCTAAATTTGACTCAGCGGGAAAATCGGAATTTTTAAAAAAATATTGCTGGTTGCAACATGCAACAGAAACAACACCTTAGACTGGCCTTTTAACGTTCGAAAACTGCGAAAATGTTTGGTTTAGGATTATATTATATTTTCACACTGTTGTTGTTGTTGTTTTCGTCGTCGTTGCCTCTAGACATCAGTTCGGGTTTTTGTTATTATTTGATGTTCACACTATTCAGTACATAGAACCACAACCCGACCGCAGCGTACTTATCAGTTTCAAACACAGCGCAAAAATCGATGTTTCCGTAACTGCTCTGATACATTTTCAATATCCAGTTCCGCGGTTCCATTTCCAATAATTTTAACTGACGATTTTACTATGATTTTAACCATCAAGTTAAGTTAACATAATGACAAATCTTTCATATGAAATTTTCCTGCTCACACAGGTATGCATCAGATTCGTTGTTTGGCTAACATCAACGTATGTTGTTAAATGCTCAGCCGAAAGATGGTGAAACAAGAATCATCATATGCCAATAATATAAAAGCGAAGGCGGTGTCTATGAGGTTTCTATCCCAAACACAACCCATGTTTGACAGATTTTCCGCCTAGTGCGCTACTACTGACTCACAACGCCTCACAACCAACTGCTGACTTTTTAGTTTTCATCCCTTACAAGAACCGCAGCAGTTGTAACATTTAAACATAAATACCGGACCCGAAGTTTCCAGTCAAAATTCGGACGAATTTTGCATAACAGAAACCTGAACTTTGTCCGAAAAATCGTTAAAATGTAGATTTTGTCTTTATATTATATATACGTGCGTAAATTCAGCGACCGGGCCGGACTACGATCCTCTGGGAGTCGCGAAATCGTAATGGTAGGACAACGGGAGGAGACATGGCCTGAAAAGTGATGGCCCAAGGTCTGCGAAAAATATATGCTGAGTCTTCCGAGTTCACAAACCGGAAGTCTTCAGTAAAAATATCCGAAATATTCGAATATACAACTCTAACCTCAACATTAGACGTACATATGCATCTTGGTTACATATGTGCTATATACATAAGCAATTGTTTTATTTTGGCTCCGGTCTAAAGTGTGATGGTTGACTGTTGATAAGAAATACTAACAAAAGGGCCAATCATTTCCTTTCATAAACGAGCTATTTCGTAATACGCAATCGAAATAATGCTTATCACAAAATTTATTACCTATGTCTGCTTCCTTGTCTCCGTAGAACTTTCCTGCTGTCACCTTCCATACCCCGTAATCACTCTTATGTTTTGATACCACCCAGTTTTCTTCAAACGACTTTTCTGAAACAATCGAACATTACAATGACGTAGTGTCGGTATATACTTTACAGGAACGGATACAGCATAGGAAACGGCAGTCGCTGAATACAATACAGACCAACGTAGTAGGTAACATATTCACAGTATACATAGTATAGTCCTGCTTAGAATTTTATATATCGCTTAAAATATATTTAGCATTGAAGAAACTTGTAAGCTATGGTACATACATAATTATGGAAAGAAATACGTTCCGTTCGGATGGAACTTACTTTGAAATACGGCACACAATCAATATACACAAAAAACCTAAAGCCAGGCCCTGAATTCTCAGGTATGTTAGCGGTTGTCAGTCTAGGTAGGAACCGAGACATCAGACCTTTCTACTAAGCAGCTGGAAAAGCGAGCTAGAGCAGGAATGCGAACTCTCAGCCTACGGATCCTTAAGCGAACACTCTACCACTGCGCTACGCAGCCCGCCTCTCCAACTGCATTTTTCGTCGACTATATGTGTCGACCGTACACCACAATGTGCATTGCATTTATTGCATATGCACCAGGACAAGCATGTCTCACATGCTTACATGCCCTTATTTTCAACAAGGTCGTCCCTTGACCGTCCATCCTATTTTCGACTGGATAGCGTGCTCATAGCGCCGCAATTTTCCATTGCGCTCACGGCGTGGCACCCATGTCAGTCTAGGTAGGAACCGGGACATCAGACCTTTCTACTAAGCAGCTGGAAAAGCGAGCTAGAGCAGGAATGCGAACTCTCAGCCTACGGATCCTTAAGTGAACACTCTACCACTGCGCTACGCAGCCCGCCTCTCCAACTGCATTTTTCGTCGACTATATGTGTCGACCGTACACCACAATGTGCATTGCATTTATTGCATATGCACCAGGACAAGCATGTCTCACATGCTTACAGCGGTTAACGCCTGTCCTACTTCAGTGCCAATTTTGAGATTTGCAATTGCAGGTGGAATATGGGCCGAGATACATACAACAAAAATTTCGAATCCAGCTTACCGTCAGGAAACGTTTCCTTGAAATATATTTCCGCAAATGCAACAGCGGCAGTAAGTAAAACTGTGTATAGCTTTAACATTATGACGTCTAGAAGATATAAATAGGTACAATTGATTGTAACGGGCTTCCTACAGATATTTTCTGATCCAGAAAAAAACGTACGTGTTAATTTTTGCCGTAATTACATTGGCAAACTACCAAATCTTAAAAACGGGATTAACTTTTTAAAAATCATAACAAGACCATAATTGGAAAATGCCAAAAGCAAACGCCGTTTCACGCATTCCAGCACAGACAACACACTCGAGGGTTACGTGTTCTTCGCCAAGCTGACCAATCAAAAACTGCCAACAAAAATACCATACTACCATTGGATTAAAACTTTACTTTGAAATGATTAGCAAATGGTCGTAACACACATTTTTGGGCTTTATTTAGCTAACCAATCAATTCGTGCCACATAAAATGATGATCAATCTGTGTAGTCGCATTTAGTTCAATTTCCTTGGAAAACTTTTCCAGTTTTGAAATACATTTGCAACCTATTTCACATGCCTACAACACAGCACAATTACCAAATTTTAGATCCAAAATTTTCCTAAAAGGGTGTGATTTAACTCACGAGCGAATCAATGGAGAAACCGAACGTCATTTCAGTACTATGTTCAAAATCTGAAGGCCGCTGTTGGGGAATGGGATTCGTAAACTTATGTTATATTAGGAACAGGCTAGTTTTATATTCAATGGTAAGCAATGGCTGGGATGTAGAGACATGACATCAAATTCCACCATAAAGTCGAAACATTTACATAGTTTTGTACTTTTGACCTTTGAACCGGCGGTTTTCAACAGATATTTCAGGCATATTTTTAAAAGTTTACAAAGACTGGTGAATATTTGCACGCCTCAATTGTGTTGGCAGAAAAAAGACATCTTTGAAACTTTTATTTTAATTCCTGTTTTCGTTATTATGATCTCCTACCAATGTCGTTCCCGTTTTGCTTCTTTTTATAGCCCTGTTGTATTGCACATATGATTATCGGGCAATAGGTCTTGTATCTTTAGAACTGGAGCACTTTTATCTTAAAACTTTATCACATTTTGCCTATCTTGTACGCACTGCTATGCAGGTATTGAAATCTGTAGTTGCATTCAAATTTGAAAATGTGTTGGCAACTATGACACTTATTTGTGAAAATATGGATCTGAATAAAAATGAAAATCTAGGGTCCGTATTTTCAACACCACCCGCCGAAACCCGCCGAAAACCCAAACCAAAAAAAAAAAAACAAAACAAAAAAAACAACAGCGAAACACAAGAACAACAAAAGAAAAAAAAAAAAAGAAACAAAAAAAAAGAAAAAAAAAAAAAAGAAAAAAAAAAAAAAAACAACACAACAAAAACCAAACACAAAAAAAAACACAAAAACAAAAAACAACCAAAAACAAAACAAAAACAAAAAAAAAAAAAAAAAAAAAAAAAAAAAAAAAAAAAAAAAAAAAAAAAAAAAAAAAAAAAAAAAAAAAACCCACTCTATAAAAACAATTTACTTAAAATTGAGGAGTATAATTTTACTTAAATTATTTTACGCATAATTCTACTTAATATTAAGTAAATATTCACTGATGTTTTCGGAATAAGTAAAAATACTGTTGCGATTATTTTAAGTAAAACAACACTACGTGGTTTTTCAAGAATTTTATCTTATTTCATTGTTTTGTCTTTTGTATTCAATTATTAAGAAAAGACGGAGTTCCCGAAGATATCTGCTATATTTACAGGTTCAGAGATAACTAGTGACTTGAGGTAAGGTGATTATAGGACTAAAATTCAGTTACATGAATTAGCAAACGGATTAGGTACATAAGTCTATATGAACCTCGAAATCAGTGCAGTTCATGACTTAGATTAATAAAATCAGGTAAATATTTTTTCTGAAAGCTAACTGATCTTAGCGATCATGGACGGTTTACTGACACAAACATCGTGTAACATTTTACCGTCATAATTGTAATATAATAGCCCGAGCAAACCTATACCACGATGTTCAAGCCTGCGCCTTAAACTCAGTGTCAAATGTTCTGCTTGAAGTAATCCAATAAAACTCTGCGATTGCTAGTCTACTAAGTAAGAAGTTTCAATGCTGTGCATTCCTTAAAACCATGTCTTCTCAGCAACGGCATCATTTTATATAGTAAAGATATTAATAATATGTTGTACACTGTTTGAATTCTCAGCCGAAAGCATAAGAATAAAGTAGCTGACGTCAAACATAACGCATTGTTTACATTACGTGCGGCTTTTATTTTAACCAACTAATCAACAGAAATTATACTTTTGTATTCGTTATTGATTTACTTAGCTAGTGAATTGCGCTTTGTACTTGTAGTCGCAATGTAGCGCTGAGATTTAAGCGTATCCAACATTTACAAATTTGATGCTTTGATGTTTGCCATTATATTTATACCTCCTTGGATCAGAAATTGGTACATTACGAATTATCAAAACTGATTTCATTCTAGAATGTCTCAGATGTCAACTTGTTTAAATGGTGCGTCACAGATAAAATATATGTGTAGGAAAAAAAGTATTCATGTATATTTTGGGGATGTGACGATTAATCGGTATCAGTAATAATCGACACTTTTTGTGAGTATCCGCAACGGCACTACAAAAGGTTGCAGATTCTTTGCCGATACATTTTGCACATAACAGTGAGTTGGAAGGCTATATATCAATTTCGCTTTTTGGTGTATATCGGTGCGTTTCATTACGAAAACTGTAAACTCTCGCGTTTGTGTTTGAAAAAATCAACTGAAATGAACTGTTCTCAAAGTTATAATCGATTATGATGGTTAGGGTTTAGGTCTTCGCATTTATAATGAGTAATGGTGTAATGTAGTAATATGTCTGGTTTCAAGCATTGTGTTTATAAAAGTGCTGAAGTCAGTCGCAACAGTCAATCAAAATTCTGCTGATGTGAAGTTTGTTCTATCGAAGAGGATATGAAATGTGAGTTGCATGCTTGAACGTAAAATAAGTACACATGTACTTTGTATCGTGCATGCCCGTGTGCTGCTGGAACCAGTTACCGAAAAATTAATTTTTAACTCAATTTTACTCACTATATTATACGCAGCATACCACGTTTTCAGCATTTCTCATAAAAGCGTGTTAATATGCAACATTTTACCACTTAAATTGTAGCATATAACACTTTTTTAAAAATTCTTCGTCGAGGGTTTCAGGGTGAGACCGGATATCAAAAAATGACGTGCTGGAGCCGGCTAATTACCTGCGTAATTCAAATCTAATACTTAGTAAATTGCATTTAAATATCCAAAAACGGGAATCTCAGTCTCAATCTCAGTATACGTATTAGTCTTTAGATTTTGAAAAGTCTTAGGTTTAGAAACTTCGGATAGTTATTTTATAATCGATACAGGAATGCCGACAGGTGGTTAACTCAAAACGGTGGAACATACGCTAAAGCTGGGAGTTTCGTGAAGCGTTTTATGTTTTGTGCTCTGGGGTCGAAAGGTACTCAAACATTACCAGCATTGCACAAAATTAGATGTTGAACCTGGTTAATATCCGGTTTTGCTAAAAATTTCCTATCAGGCTACTGTTCCTGTATCCTGTAAAATTAATGTTTTGCAGATTCTTGGTACATATGATATTGCGGAAGCTGCATAAATTTGTTTCAGTGGGAGTACGTTTAGCATTGAAAATTTATACATTAATTGATTTTAGCGGAAGTTTGTGGCACATGGAGCGGGGTGTAGATGATATTGTGATCTATGAGGACGGCGGTACAGTTTTTGCTAGCGGAGAATTGGGTCTTTTCTGCCGATGTGTTTTGAGCCGACGATTGAGGACGGTGGCAATGTATTTGCTAGCGGAGGATTGGGTCTTGACTCTGGCGATCTGTTTTGAGCCGACGATAAAGGCGAAGGTATTTTAGCGTATTATATTTTGTAAGGGTCGAAAGGAGGATGTCCATCGATCCGACGAGGATTTCAAAATCGCTGAACCGATTTTGATTAACTTTTTCTTTAGAAATTTATTATGGGGGTGCTTTACCTTGCATTGGATTTTTAAAAGCTAAGGAGTTTGTCAGCTATAGGTATATTTGAAGAATTGTATCATACATGTGTAAATTTGTACTTCTTACAGGAGTTAAAGTTTGTAACGGAAATTCCTTAGATATCATATTCCGCGGAAGAAAAAATAGTTGACTACGTTTTGATATTTGAATGCCGTTTAGAGTTAGATTTAGATTAACATCCGGATCAGGCCGGATATTATTAAATCATGCGGCTCCGGCATTTTTGGTATCCTGTCGCACCCTAGTTGCAATAGTGAATTTTGTTTTAGCTGTGCACGAAACGAGCAAAGGTCAGAAACAGGTTGTTCCACCAATTTAAATATGGTTACGACGTATGGTCGCTACACCCTTGGCCTGCACATGTCTTACTCAGAAATAACTGCTGTGTCAAAATGTTGGCTGAAGGTAGATAGGAAAACAATACCTACCTACCCGGAAAGACGTAATCAATCTCCAATCAAATGTTATTCAAGTGAAAAGACTCATGTCTGCCAAATATAAACGCAAGAACTCAGTAAAAAGTAATCTAAAATTGTTCGATGCGAAATAATTAGAACAAAGTTGATCCTCAATAAATAGTATATTTTAATTGTATTGTTTAAACATAAAACATGTCCCAACTATTACAGCCAAATATCAGTATTCCGCATCCATGATGTTGATAACTATCCGTTTCCAATATGTTACTATCTGTCTGCATTCTAACTGAGGCATTTCGGCATTGAATGAAATAGATACTAAATTATTGTTAAGCGCATTGCATCTATAACTATGGGAGCTAAGTTACTTTTAGTGTCGCAACAGTAGATTAAGCGTATTCCTAAGTCTAAGCCTAAACAAAAAAATGTAGTCTAGAATGTAAGCCTACTCTTTTACAGACCCACCACAAACCGGGACAGCGTAAAAGCAACATGGGCCACTATGAGCATAAAAAGAACAGAATTTCCAGTACATGCATTGCGCAACAAGATATCAATATGTACTAGAAAACTATATATCCGGTTAAATCTCAAATTAGCAGTTTGTTAATTGAGAGCAGTGCAAGATTAAACCTGTTTCAAACCGATTTCTGGGCACATTTTCCGGCGGAGCTGTAATAGAGTCAGTTTTTAATCTTTAGACTAACTTTTTTGCTTAGGCTTAGGAATATACTTACTACTGATCCGGCCCTGTTCTGTGCATGGGCCCATTTCTTTGTCTGTTAGTTCTGTATGCAAATCTGGATTTTCGTTGCTAATTTTCTTCAGTGCCTTGTGGTTTTGTATCTTGTTTTAAATAAATCTATTGCAAAGTTTTGCTTCAGGGCTGTTAAGGCAAGTGCAGGAACCTAAGACATATTTTACTTAATAAGCTTGACTGAAATAAGCATGAAAATACTTAAAAATTAAGCATTATACCACTAAACGATTATTCACACGAATTGAAAACGAGTATAGTTTTACTTAAAATTTAAGTAAAACTATTATTCCTGAATTTACTTAAAGTTTAAGTAAAATTTTGTCAAGCACCATAGTAAGTAAAACTGGCACATAATAATACGTATTATTTTACTTAATTTTAAGTATTTTTGTTTAGAGACCGAATAAGAGGGGAGACTGATATCCCCTGTTATTTGGTTACGGACTGTTATTTATTTTCATCCCGCCCTTCGTTACTGATATATATTCGGTACAGCAATTATCCGTTGAATTAAACTTTTATTTGTCTTGTGTCAATAGCTTGAGCGATAATACAAGGTTATACTTATGAATGTACTTTCAAAATTTAGGTACGCTTTAAGTTTCGAACTCAAAATATTTGGTCCTGGAGTCATTTATGCGCTACAATTAGGGATAATTGACATTTATGGACTAATTAAGGTTTAGGGAATCTATCCGCTTACGGACTCTTATTAGGGATACAGACTCCTATTGATTGGGACTCAAAATGGTGACCCCCCTTCTTATTACTTCCCCTCTTATTCGGGTCAATACAGTACACGGTAACTTGCTATGTAATTCATAAGTAGACATCATTTGAATTGTAATATGAGGTTGAAATACAACAGCGGAAATATCATATGACATTGACATACAAAGGTGTCATTCATGCAGCCTTGGTGTGGGTATTGAATCTGTTGTTCCGAATCAGTTTACATGTCTGTCTAATCATATGCAATTGAAAAAGGGTTTACCTTTTGGGTACAAACTGAAAAACGTTAGAAGTGTTTGGATGTA